>JASDQU010228485.1:3388-17238 GCA_032191745.1 Picea mariana | reverse complement strand
ATTGAAATATTTTATTTATGACCGACATTGAAATATTTTTTATGTTATTAATATTTTTTTAAATGCACGTGTCAAATCCATGTTGATCATAGAAGGAATTTACATATCTCCCTCATATTGGATTGTAGAAAGCACCTTTCGACGCAATTATGTTCATTCAATGGAAATGTGTTGGGGTCACAATTTTTTATTTTAAATTCAAAATTCAGTATATAGTATCTTGTTAAAAAGTTTACAATGAGGAAAACAACATGACAAGGATTAGACCTTCATTTAGAAAAAAAAAAAAAAATTGGAGGAAAATAGTTGGAAAAGATTCAAAATCACTCTAAAAGTGTTTAATCTAAAATCATGAAATAAGCACCGTAACTTACCAAATAGCATGAATGGTGGCCTATATCAATTATCTCTGTGGCCAA
Source organism: Picea mariana (assembly GCA_032191745.1). Classification (NCBI taxonomy): domain Eukaryota; kingdom Viridiplantae; phylum Streptophyta; class Pinopsida; order Pinales; family Pinaceae; genus Picea; species Picea mariana. Next base: position 16,819 of record JASDQU010228485.1, on the reverse strand, counting down.
ATTAAATATAGTATCCTATAACAAAGTGTGTACAGGTAAAATCTATACATGGAGATTATGTCTACTTTTGGGAAAATAATGATGGTTCAGATAAGACCCTGCAGGTGGTCTATCTCATGGGGCTCCACAATGAACCCTTAAAACTATAACACATCAAAATATTTCACATGATGACATCTCGTTATGGACTCTACATATAATTTCCTCAAAAGGTATAATCATAAATACATATTACCATGTGGAGGATTATAAAAAACCATACCAATGATCCATATTGTTATCAATGATGCCATGGTGTGCACACCAATTAGTACAAAAATGTGCTCGATTAATAGAAGGAGATGGTCAATAAACAACTTAGCCATATGTGCTTTTGTTATTTCTAAATCCTTCACCTCTTGATAGCTCAAGCCAATGACATACCTCTCCAATCCCTATATATTGTTAATATGGTATAATAAAGTTTGTTTTGTAGTGTTATAGTCCAAAATGCCTTATCTGTGCATACATGACATTGACCCTTCCATTGCATACTTTTCCAAAATATTGTTGAGGATTCCTTTTAAAAAAAACATTTTTTGGATAGTGCATGCACCTTGCTGCACTAATATCCCGCATACAAATGTGTGTTGCATGATGGTTATCCTACGTACACACATGCGCTGCAAAAAATATAAAATTGCGCAGAATTTGGCTGAGTTTACAGGCTATGGAGGGTTGCCTAACCATTTTATCCCTTGTATGTCATCCCCAAACCAAATAACCATATTTTTCTCATATAAAAAGAGGTCTTTGGAATCCATTTATAAACATAATAAAGAGAATAAGAAAACTCTACCAAAATCCCTTCCCTTTCTTAGCCCAAGATTTGCATCCCATTCTGAGTTTTAGCCTTAGCCTTCCCCTCTATCCTTTCTCCTTGTGAAACCCTTCTTCCTTCCCTTGGTGATATGTTGGTTGCGAGCAGTTAATGTGGGATTGATGCAATTGGAGCCATGACAGAGGAGCCCGGACTTGGTTTGTGGAGCAGTTTCCAACAAAGGTTGTAATCCATTTTATCTTGAAATTGAATAAAAGAGTTCATCCTTGTCCCAAAACCCTATGTTTGCATGTTTTTGTTAATTTGAAAATTTATATCTATGTCTAAACTTTTAAAGTGATCAAAAGATATTGTGTATGTTTTTTCATTGTATTCCTAACCTTTTGCAGGTTAGCTTTGGGAGGAGATATGTGATCTAGGAGGCGGAAACAAACGAAAGAGGTCTACACCAACCGCAAGGACTAAAGGTGCACTCATTCACTCTCTTTACTTTCTCTCTCGTCACTTTGTTTAGATGGTTTTGGGGTAGCTTAAGGGTAAAATTGTCTTTTAAGGGAGTTAGCACTCTTCCTTTACCTTAGACCCAGTATAGGGGGATTTTCCCCATAGTAGAATTGACGACTCCACTAGGGAGTCTCTCTAGGGTCTTAGTGGGAGATCTTGGTTTTGTTTTATTTTCATTTTATTTCAAAGTTTTCTGAGTGTTCTGAGTCAGGTTGGGTCTCTAGTCGCCTTCCAGGTGCCTACCATCTTCCCTTGCCCAAGTTTTTTGTCCAAACGTTTTCTTTTTTTGAAAATTTACAAAGGTGTATGTGTCATGTTTTCTATACAACATGCATACATACGCAGTCTGCATTATATACAACCCACGTATATACGTAGGCTAGTCATCCATAACATGTGTCTCTGTTGTTTTTGGAGATTTTTTTTAAAAGATTTTCCTTTTCCTACAGGAAATTTGTGGTTCCCAGGTCTTCCTGAGTTCCATAAGATTCTGTTGTTTGGGGTTGAGATAGTTTGTAGGCTCAGATTTTTTATGAAATAAAGAAACAAATCCTCTTGTCTCTCTATGTTTCCAAGCATTTTTGGCTTATTTTTATCTTGAATTTTAAGAAAAATGAGTTGCATTCTGTAGTTTATTTTAGCATCTTTTGTTAGTTTTTCTTTGATAGGAACAACATAAAAAAAAACTAGTTTTTTAGGTCTCTTTATTTCTTTGCATTTTCTTTGAATTGTTATTTGAAAAAGAAAAAGGAATAAGCATAGGGTTGTATTTCATTCTCATCTTGAAATCATCTCAAAAGAAAGATAATAAAGAAAATCCTTTCATTTTCTCTTTTGTTTCACTTGAAAGTTTCATTGTGCATTTTGCATGGAAAGGAGAAAATATTGCATCTTTATGTTTGAAGGATTGTTCATGATTTTTGCTTCAAACTTTTTTTTCATTTGTAGAATTAGTGTAAAGTATTCTTTGCTAGTGTTCTAATTAGTTTCGTTTTCACAAAAGTCTCAAACAACATAAGTTGCATTTTCGTTCCTTGAATAAGAAAATCCCTTAAAATGAATGCGCTAATCTAAAATATATTAGTAACAGTTTTTCAAAGGTTCACCAATAGCTTAGGCTAGGGCCTTGGATTAGGTGTGGAGAGGTAAACTCTCCAAGGCCAACCAAAAATTAACTTAGGTGTTTGTGCTAGGGTGTGAAAAATCCAGCGTGTAATTACTCAATTTGGGAAGCTCCTCTCACACAGGAGTCAAACACGAGGCCGCATGGAGGATGGTGACAAAGATATCCACTCCTGATCCTGAAAAAGTGTTTGGGAGAGTATGTATTTGGGAGTGAATCCTATAGTGTTACTGGACTGAATTGTGTTAGACCTATGAGACATTTGGATCCGTCCAAGTTACTCTAAGACTGATTCTAGCCCTGTTGTTTTTCAATCCTTAGGAGGATCTTCGGGCTTATTTACCCTATCCATACACTCATCCGATTGTCAATTGTACCCCCCTGGTTGTTGATTACAAGTTAGTGGCTTGGTTTCCATTATATAGGTTAACACGCAAGTGACTGCGAAGGGTGTATCATGGTACCTAAGGAAAACTATGTATTCTCTGGGTGACACTCGAAGGGATCGTCGGTTAGAGGTATGGGTAACTTCTTCTCTTGGACATTCGTTTTCCTTTGTGAATGCTTTCGAAGATCATGACTTCAACTCCCTGGATTGGAATCATTTAGAAGGATCATTTGTTTGGATTGTATCTTTAGCATTTTCTTCAAGTTAGTGGTGTGCTCTGTGCTCTCTAGTTTTCCATAGTGATTTACTCAATCATTACTTTGGGTCTCTGACCTAAGGTGGTATACTTCCCACTCCGTCGATCATGAGGAATTTCTGGTCTTCCACTTAGAAACGTGGAGCCACCTCTTTATAGGAATTTGTTTTTATACCACTCATTCACTAGATTTAGTGTGTGATACTTTTACAGACTTGAACGATCCCGCAAGGGAAGAGCCTGTGAATAATATCTTCATGGAAAACGTTCTTGATGATACCAACCAAGGAACCCCTTTGCAAGGGGATTTTTGTGCTTTTTATTTCTTCAGAAATGTTAGTGTCCCTTTAATGGCCACGTTGTACATTCCTGGGTTGAATGTGGGACTACTATTTTGGTTGGGTAACATTCCAATTGTCTCGAATTCTCTTGACACTTCTCAGTTAAGAACATTATGTCATGGACATCATGTTGAATATGTGCAACCAACCACTGCTAGTCATGCTGGGGGCATTGATTCTATTGAGAAAGCCATATGGATAGGACGTAATTCTATGTTCCCCTATAATCGTTTCAAGGGAGATCACCCTACTCATTTATGCCTTGGCCTTCCAAAGGCAAGAAGATTGTGGTCCCTATCTACAAGATCTTGTGATTCTGAGTCTTCTGAGGTTTACTCATAGCCTATTCAACAATTGGTTGATGAAATGGTCATGTTGATGCAATCTTTGACCGATCCCACTCCTCTTTTGGGGGGTGTTGTGCCTTCCAACCATGTTGTCTTGCAGCCTTTTCAGCCAGTGGTTGGGGAAGTGGTAATGCTGATGCAATCTTTGGTCGATCCCACTCTTCTCTTAGAGAGTGTCGAGTCTACCAAAGTGGTCATGTCGATGCAATGTTTGGTTGATACCACTCTTCTCTTGGAGAGTGTCGATTCTACCAAAGTGGTCACGCTGATGCAATGTTCTGTTGATCCCACTCTTCTCTTAGAGAGTGTTTAGTCTACCAAAGTGGTCACTCTGATGAAATATTTGGTTGATCCCACTCTTCTGATGGGGAGTGATGTGTCTATTGAATATGTTTTTAGCATTTCCAGTTTAGTACTTTCAAAACAAGGAGGCATTCCGCTCACTTCGAGCACACCCACTCCAAGTCCTAGGATGGTTTCATTTTATTGGAATGACGTTGTTGAGCCTCACCTTCCTTCTTATACACCCTTTCAAATAAGGGTTGAAGTTAATTCAAAAACAATTTACCGATGTATTGTGGATGAAGGAGCCTCTGCAAGTATTTTATCCTCCTCGTCTTGGAAATCTTTTGGTTCTCCCAAGATTGTGTTTGCTTGGTATGAGTTGTTGTCTTTTGACAGAAATCCTAGTGAATATTTTGGGATTCTTCCTCAGTTACCTATCTTGTTAGGTGGGGAGACTATCCTTGTGGATGTTATAGTGGTGCAAAGCCCATTAGATTTCAGTATGTTTCGTGGGCATGATTATGTATATGCTATGAATGTTGTGGTGTCTACGCTTTTTCGGGTGATGCATTTCCATCACAATGAAAGCATTATCACTATCGACTAGCTGGAATCTGATCATCATCATCCTAATTAAGCGTTAGTTCAGGCTTCCCCTTTATATGTTCCTAGTGTTATGTAGACTCTACCATGCCACGGATAAATTATGTTGTGTCTTATCCTTGGTGTTTAATTGCTCCTGAGCAGGAAATTGTTCACTCATGTTTTCCTTCTTGAGACTTTGTCTTAGTAATTGATCTGTTGGTTTATCCAATGGGGGCATGGGATCCCTTGCTTCCCCATATTGGTTCGAGTGGTCTTGAGTCTCCTTTTGAGTTTGATCTCATTGTTTGTATATCTGCAAGCCCTCATGCTTGTGATTATTTTTTGGTAGACTCTGCTAGTCCTGGCCAGAACCTCCATCATCATATGGAATATGGTCAGTTTACTTCTCCCTTTGGGACTGTCGACCCTTCTCATTCATGTGATTTATCATATTTTTAATTTCCTTCGGATGAGGCTATCCTTGAAGCCATGACTACGGTTTCTATACCATGGGAATGCTTACACTATGGTTTTTATTTTCTTCCCTTTTGGGAGACTTTCCAAGTTGACTACCGAAGAGATGCTTGGTCAGATCCTAGCAGTGGGCTCAACTTGAACTAGTACTACACATGAGTTGTAAGGCTGTGTGGTGATTTGTACTAAATTGTACAGTCCAGGTTTGTTTTTTTCAAGTTTTTTATTCAGTAGCACCTCTTATTTTTCGAAGTTTGTATCTCTATTGGATCTATTAACTTCTATATGGGTGTTATTGGCCTTATATGTAGGATATTGGAGAAATTTGTTTTTGAATTGTGTTCATCATATCGATCCATTTTGATAGGTATTGACCTTGAAACTGGTATATACGTTAGGTTTTTTCTCTACTTGAAATTTTTTCATTATCTGTTTCCTGGTTCTTTTAGCCTTAGGATCAACCCCACTAAATTGTGACACTAACCTTCCTTGTTGATAATTGTGTCATACTTCATGTGGTAGATCCTTCCTTCCATGGGAATCCTAGTTAGAACCTTGTTTTCGATTTGGTACCCATGTTGAAGTACTTCATAGGCATGAGAATCCTTTTCGTCCCACCATGGCTGTATGTTGAAGCCTAATTCTTCTTCATTTTTTTCTGGCCTTTACCCAGGGGACTCCCTAAGAGCATGGTTTGTTGTCTTTCAAGCTCGCTTAAACTTTGAAAGAAATATCTAACAAGAGCTTATTTATTCTTTTCAGTCTCGTTTGGATTACTTAAGAAAAGAATCCCCCCTGGAGTCTTCTTTAATCCCTTTTCAAACTCTCTAAAATTGAAAAGATTGTTGAGTGATCATGTTTCCCTTCACACTCGTTAAACTAAAATTTGAAGGTACATCTGTCTGGAAGTAGTTTATCCCTTTTTCATTCTGGATGGTTAATTTACGAATAAAGGTATTCCCTAGGAGCTTCGGTTCGTTAGGAGAGTATTTTTAGGTGTAAGTTTAACCATTTTTTGGGCCTGGGGACTAAATTTTTGAAAAAGGGTCATTCTCCCTAGTTTTGGTTTATCTCTTTTTCAGGACTTGGAGATTATCTACGAAAAAAGAATCCCTTCCAAGTCCATAGTTAAGCTCTTTTAAGACTGCCTAAATATGAAAATATCATTGAGTGACCTTGTTCCTTTTACACTCGTTAATTGGTCTAGAAGGAATATCTATCTGGCATAAGTTTAACCCTTTTTCCGACCAATAGATTATCCAGGAAAAAGGTATTCCTCGGGAGACATATCTTACTGAGAGATTTATCCTAAGTTACATTTTATAATTTTTCGGGCTAAGGAGACTAAACTTAGAAAAAGGTTGTGAGTCCATAGTTAATCTCTTTGCAGAATCCTTAAAATTGAAAATATAGCCGAGTGATCTTGTCTCTGCCACACTCGTTAAAATGGTTTTGAAAAGATGTTCTTTTTGTATAAGTTTTCCCCTTTTTCGAACCAACTGGACTAATTATGAAAAAGGAACACTCTTGAGTCTTCTTTTAGTGTTTTTTAGTCTCTCTTGACGTAAAAAAAACATCGAGCTTACCTTCTCTAGGCTCGTAAAACTTCACATGGAAGGAGTCTTGTTGTGTCATACTTAATCACATTGCATGTCTCATCCTTGCGTATTTGGCCTAATTACGGTTTCATGTTGTTATTAACTGAACTTTCAAAGAATTCCTTAAATGCAAGCCTTGTAGCACTTTTCCCTCACGATCTGACACCTTGACCCATGGAGGAATTTTCCTGAGTGTCCTTATCCTGCACATGTCTCCTTTCACTAGGCATCAGTATGTTCCATGTGTTTGGAACTAGTTTTCTTGCCCACGACACTCGTTCCTCCTTTGTCATGTAACATTCTTTTATTCTTTTTCAAGCTTGTTAAAAATTTTGAAAAAGACAAAAAAAATAAATATTTGAAAAGGAGGGGATGGGATACACCCACACTTTATTTTAAATCACTGACTAAAGTTAGCCAAGACCTCACCTTCTTATGTATTCTTGCCTAGAAATTTCTATGTTTGAGCATTGCAATGTTGAGTGTTATCCATTTGACACTTCATCATAAATTTACCATTACAAACCTATTTGATGGGTATTGGGCTTACCCTCTAGCATTCTGAGGGTGACTCTCAGTTCTAACATTCTCAGCGTCACTACAGGGGAACATATTGAAAACAATTCCCTAGGATTGAATGACAAAGAAATATTGATTCTGGAGGTTAGAAATCAGTACAATGAAGACTGCGGCTTGAGCCTGGTGACTCCATTGTTTCAGTTGTGGCTCCTAAAGGCAGAAACACTATGTCTACCCCACATTTACCTCTGGCTACACCTGAAGCTGACCCAAAGAATATTATCAAGAAGGCTTTTCATCTATTGTTCCAAGTACTTCTGTTCATTCTCATGATTCAACTTTTAAAACACCAGTAACTATATCTATTCCTCCTCTTTTACCCTCTGTTGAAATTTCTAGAAATTTGGATCTTGAAGATTTCCATGTAGAATACTCTTCTTTTTCTCCCAAATTGAAAGAAAAAAGTTTTGAAGTTCTTGCATCTCCTAATGTTGTAAGTTGGTTTAGACTTGAAAGCTTATGATATTTTCCTACCTTGGGTTCTTCATCTCCTCCTTCTCTTAAAATTGTTGTGACAAAAGAGGAAGAAACCTCAATTCCCTTGGAACCTACACCATCCTCTTCCAAGACTCAACCTCTGCTTGTGAAAAATAAAATATCTCCATCCTACATTCCTTCTTCTCCCAAACTACACATAATAAAGACTGCAGTTGTATCAATCAAGACACAATCTTCTCTCTGTTCTCCTAGAATTTATAATCCAATGGAAGGTGCTAACCTTCCTAGAAATAGGATGGATGCCATAGTAGCTGCTAGGTATGCCCCTCTTGTGTTTCCTCAACCTATGAATGATCTCCCAATTGGATACTACCTTAAGTACATGCCCAAGTTTACAGGGGAGGAGGACATAACTATAGAAGAACACCTTGTAACCTTTTATGGCTATGCTGACAATCTTAATATTGGGAATGAAGATGTGTGGATGAGAGTTTTTGTACAAAGCCTTGATGGTGAGGCTAGGAAATGGTTTAGGGGTTTAAATCTTGGATATATTGTTGGAATTGAAGCTCTTGATGATGCCTTTCTAAGGCATTGGAGAGATAAGAAAGATTTCTTATACTATATCACAGAGTTTGTATCACTCAAGAGGAAAGAAGGGGAATCTGTTTCAGAATTTTCAAAAACTTTTAATAAAATGTACAACAAAATCCCCACATAAACTTCTACCAAGATCACCTATGCCAGTGCTTTTGACCCTGATTTTTGCCTCCTATTGAGAGAAAGAAGGTCCACCTCTCTTTCTCATATGCGAGATGCAACCTTGGAGGTAGAATCTAACATATTGGTAGCTGACAAGATTAGGGGAAAATCTGATAGAGATAGGAGAAAAAGTAGCGATGAAGCTTAAACCTCTTATTCCTCTGGTGTCAATACTCAAGTTGATGAACTAACAAAAGTGGTAAAATCACTTTCTGCGAAATGGACAAGATGAAACTTGAAGGAAAACAAAATTATAGAAACACACAAAATGCTTATAAAGGAAATTTTAGAAGACCAAACAATGTCYCTCRGGTCCTTCAAAGAGATCAAAGAAATATGGATAGGGATGATCAAAAATYCCAAACCCCTCTCCAAAATAACCTRGTTGATGATGAAGTAGGAGAGGATGAAGAAATTGATCCAGAAATTCATTGTCTAGGTGATACCTCTCCATCCCCTCATTTAATTCAATATACATATGAAGAGTCTCTTATGGAAAGCCAATTGAATGAGTTGAGTAAAGGGGAAAAATCCAATGAAAATCCAAATAAATACAACTTAAGATCAAAAAGGAAGGAGGGAAAGCCTAACAGATCTGGCCATCCCACCAAAACAAAAAAATGTGCTAAGTCTGTTGTTTCTAGTAGTAAAGAAAAAGAGGAGAAAAACCCTCAAGCAGTGATTAAGACCCTTGCCCCAAAAATTAAGGAGATTCTAAAATATACCTCTGCTTTCAGCTTTGAGAATGAAATTCAAAATATAAAACTCACAGTACCCTTTTTAGATCTGATTAAAAATGAAGAGTTTAAAAAATATCTTACCAAGATGTTTCAACCCAAATCTTCCTCTAGTTCCACAGACTCAGTGAACCTTCAAGATGAAAAATCGACAGTCATATTGGGACATTTGGTAGAATATAGGGATGAACCTTCTCCTCCATTCTACACATATTTGAATATTCATGATAAATTTTTGCACAACTTCTTGATGGACTTAGGTACATATCATAATCTTATGCCTAAAAATGTCATGGATGAGATTGGTATGGAAATTAAAAAAACTTATCATGACCTATACTCATTTGATTCTAGAAAAGTGAAGTGCCTTGGGGTAATCAAATCCATGGTTGTTACCTTGTTTCAATTTCCCATGAAGAGTGTGTCATAGATATTGTGGTAGCTGATGTCCTCCCTAAGTTTTGGATTCTCTTGTCAAGATATTGGAACAAGATACTAGGGGGAAGTTTGCAGATGGATCTTTCATATGCCACCACTCATGTATTTGGAGGAGATCACAAAAGGCTTTATAGGTAAGCACAAATAGCTTACGTCATTAGTGATGAAGCTAATCCTACAAACCACCCCATTTTTCTAGTTGATACTAATTTAGGATCCACTATTTTACAGCGCATTGATGCTCCTCAATCACCTATTGAAATCAGAAAACAACCTATTAAAACTTGTGAGATTCCTCCTCAGAATACCCCTATGTGGAAGATTTTTTTTTTATGGAGCCTCTTCTAAAGAAGGTGTTGGTGCTAGAGTGGTGTTTATTTCCCCAACTCAATAAATCATATCTTTGTCTTATAAACTAGAATTTGAAACCACAAATAATGTAGAAGAATATGAGGCTCTTGTTTTGGGTTTGAGGGTTGCTAAAGATATGAAGATTTAAGAGTTAGCAGTGTTTGGAGATGCTGAACTAATTGTACATCAAGTTAAAAATCAGTATCAATCTAAACACCCCAGGTTAAGGACTTACAGAAATGAAGTTTGGGATCTTATTGATAATTTCTTCATATCTTTTAATATCTCTTTTGTTCCAAGAGAAGAAAATACTATGGCAGATTATTTGGTTGTTTCTGCAAGTAATTTTAAAATTCCCTTTCCCCCCAAGATCAAATATGATGTGGAAGTGAAGTATAGACCCTCTATACTTGACAATGTCAAACATTGGAAGATATTTGAGGATGATATTGACATCAAGAGATTTCTTGAAGCTATGGAAGAGTTTTCTTCTCTTCATATTGATCAAGATCATGATGATACCAAAAGCCCTGATGCTAATATTTTCCTCAATAAAATTGCAGACCATAAGATTGTTCAATTGCCCAGTAACCATATCCCAAAAGGACTAGTTATTTTGGAGACATTATTTGACAGAAATGATGTTTTTGTGAAGGTTAAAGGTTCAAATGAAGAGGCTAATGTGACAGAATGCAATTTAGGTACAGAGGAAAATCCAAAATATGTACAATTGTCTAGTAGTTTATCAAAAGAGAAAAGGGTTGAATATGTGAAGTTATTGAAGGAGTTTTCTGATATATTTTCTTGGAAATATGAATATCTACAAACTTATGACACACACGTCATTGAACATAAGATCCCTTTGAAAGAGGAGACCAAGCCATTTAGGCAGAAAATTAGACAGATAAATCCTATGTTATTGCCTATTATGGAAAAGGAAGTTAAGAAGTTGCTTGATGCCAATATCACCATACCTTTAAGGTACTCTAAGTGGGTGGCTAACTTGGTCCCTGTGAGGAAGAAGAATGGTGAGATCAGACATTGTGTTGATTTCAGAAATTTGAACAAAAGCTCCAAGAAAGATAATTAACCCTTGCCAAAGATGGAGCATATTTTGCAGAGGGTGAACGACTCATCAAGGATGTCTATGATTGATGGCTTCTTGGGCTACAATCATATCTTTGTCCTACCTAGAGATAGAGAGAAGAAAACCTTCACTAATCCTTGAGGAACAATACGCTAAAATTCCCTTTGGACTAATGAATGCAGGAGAAACCTTTCAACGAGCAATGGACATTGCCTTTATTGGGGAGAAGGAAAATATTGTGGTCATCTATCTGGATGACATTACAATGTTCTCAATATATGATAGGGAACATTATTAGCATAAAAAAGTCTTCCTGAAGTGTAGAAAGTTTGGACTCTCTCTCAATCCTAAGAAGTCTTTGTTTGCTATGAAAGAAGGCAAGTTGTTGGGACACATTGTATCGGCAGAAGGGGTAAGAATTGATCCAAGTAGAGTAGAGGCCATCCAGACTCTGTCTCTTCCTAGATCCAAGAAGAAAGTTCAGTCTTTCTTGGGTAAAATAAATTTTCCGAGAAGATTCATCTATAACTTTGTTGAATTGGTTAAGTACATCACATCTATGCTTAGAAAGGGGAATGAGATGAAATGGACCGCTGAAGCTCGGGATTATTTTGACCAAATCAAACAAGCATTGACTAAAGAACCTATTCTCATCAACCTTGATTATTCAAAGGAATGTTTGATGTTCTCTTTTGCCTCATATGACACATTGGTTGTTGTCCTTCTTCAGAAAAACACAGAGGGGTTGGAACAATCTATTTCCTTTTTCAGCAAGGTATTAAGGGATGCATAAATAAGGTATGATGTTATGAAAAATCAAGCTTATGATTTGGTTAAAGCCCTCAAATCCTTCAGAGCATACATTCTTCATTCCAATATTATTTCCTATGTCCCATCAATCTCTATGAAATAAATACTTATCCATCCTGACATAGATGGAAAGAGGAGCAAGTGGATTGCCAAAATTTTGGAGTTTGACCTTGAAATGAAGCATACTAAGTTGGTGAAAGGCCAAGGTTTAGCTAGATTGTTGGCTAAATAAAATTGCAAAGCAGTGGTGTTAACCCCTAAATAGTGCCTCATTACCCCTTAATTAGGGCATATTATATTAGTAATGTTATTTTATTTATGCTAGGTTTAGTCCATTAGCTGTAATTATACCTCCTAGTCTCCTATATATACCAAGGAGACATTTTCATTTTGAATCATCTTGTAATTGTACATTTATGTGGGAATAAGGAGGTTGCCCCCTCGAAGAGGATTATTATCTGAGTTTCTCTCTTTTTCAATGCATTGAGTACTTATTCTGAGGGTTTTCTATGCTATATTGATATTTGGTTCTTAACATATGGTATTAGAGCTCAAGGCCTTAGGGTTTCGCTGCTACATCTGAGACACCTTGGAATTTTCGGTATAACTTTTTTTCCAAAACATTTCAGAAGGTTTGTCTTGAAGGATATTTAGTAGACAGATCAAGGTACGTTGGGTTAAAATTTCATCTCTTGAGGCATTATAATTTTGGAGATACATCCTGTGCAAGATAGGGTTATGGAATCATTCTGAATTGAGTCATTGCGGAGTTTTCACTATAAAATTTTTTATGTAATGTTTCAGACCATTAACTCTAGAGGATATTCACAGAAATTAGTAATGTATCTGTGGTAAAAAATTCAAATTTTGATTCATCTTAAAATTGTATATACACCCTGTTCAAGATAGGGTATATGACTAGTCCTATTGACTAGTCTCAAGAAGGTGTTCCAAGTAAAACAATCATAACTTCTTCCTAGAGTATCCAAATTGAGTGAGACTAGTTTCATTGGATAGTGGACAGTCTGTAGTATTTCTGGCACAAGTTTCATAATTGTATATCATTTATTTTTTGTGGGGCACGCTATACAAGTGTGATCTCCTGGAAAGGCCAAAAATAAGCAAGTTGTGGGGAAGTTACCATTAATTCCACTTGGCACATCCGATTTTGATCAGACCTGTGGCATTGCAAAGAAGAAATATCATAGAACCACAAAAAATAAAGTTTCATACCCATAAGATCCAAAACTTTGGAGATACAGTAGAAGAAAGATTGTCTAGCAAAACCACCTCAAAATCAAGGTTCAAAAGTGATACTTGGCCAACATAATGCTCCTTCTTCTGAAACACCTCAACCTCCAAGGTTGACACCTCAACAATTGGAGGAAAGAAAAGAAAAAGGTTTCTTCTTTAATTGTGAGAGCAAGTACAGTAAGGGACATAAGTGTGATGAGAAGAAATTATTCTACATAGATTGTGAAGAGGAAGAAGAACAAGAACATGAACAA
>JASDQU010228481.1:1312-13098 GCA_032191745.1 Picea mariana | reverse complement strand
GAGAAATTAAAAGGTGACTTTTTGAGACTTAGGGAAAGTGGATGGATAAAGTGATTTTATTTCCACCGTTGATCTCTTCTAATCTCTACCGTTGGATGAAGAGACTCTTCACCTTCCCCCATGAGGTCGACTAGGGTAGGAGGGCACACCCTTTCTAGGGTTGATTGTTCATTGTTGAGAGAGCAAGAGAAAAAGAGAGGGGTGAGCTGAAGGAGGCCATTATCTGAGCTAGGGCACAGATTCCAAGACATTATGGAGGCAAACTTTTGCACGCAAATCGTGGAGAGAGTACAACCATTAATTGTAGGCCATACTATACGGATTTGAAGGGTCGTACAACTTTAAAGTCGACACAGAAATCGAGGCAAGGTACAACATTGAAGAAGGGTCGTATTGTACGGATTTTGAGTAGGCCATACAATCATTAATTGCACAAAAATCGAGGAGCAGGGTACAACAAAAGAGACAGGCCGTACTGTATGGATTTGAGCAGTCTGTACTGCTCTTTATTGCTGCACAATTTTTGAGGTATTTTGCTATGTGATTTTTCTGAGTTTTGGCACAGTTCCCAAGGTAGCCGTACAAGCATTTATTGGCCAGGAAATTGCTGTTGCTGTTTGACACAATTTTCGAGGTCACCATACAGTCAAAGAGGGTTCATAAAACAAGGAGCTGACCTGTGCATTTGTACAGGAAATTCTGTTGTGAATTTTGAGGAGTTTGGCTCAGCATTTTCAAGACAAAGCTTGGCATGGTTTTCGAGATAAGTCTATATTAAATTTATGAAATTATTGACTGTTGTAAAAGACATTTCCTTTGACCTCAAATAATAAAACTCCCTTGCCCACTAGTTTTCCCCTTGAGGGTTTTTCCAGGGTCGCTGTTAGACCAAAAATTACTGTGTTATAATTTTCTGAGTTATGTGCCGCTGATATGTTTTTATTTCCGCGTTAAAACGATGTTCAGAATCCTCATGTTTCAGTTCTAAAAATTTATTTTATGCTGAGTTTAATTGGCTGTCATAAATCTGGGTTTGGGCATTGTTATCCCCCACTTTCAGGGATAACTAGGAGATTATGTCTCGAGGCCCACAAGTCCTAGACATGGAGTACCGAGAGCCAAAGCGACTTGAGCATGGCCCTGGAGGGCCCATCTTTTCTCCCTTTCAGCGCCTCCATTTTATCAGCAACAACAGCGTCCATCACCTTCGGCTTGGTCCTGTATCAGAGATGGTTCTTGCTCCATGAGGTAATGAGTCCGGGTATCATGGTATGTGTCACTCTGATCCTCAAAACCTTTGAATATGTGCATTTGATTCCTTTGTTTCTAACGGGTGCTTGGATCTTATGCTTGCCCACTTTACCTTGTCTTGGTGGAATGACAGGATACCCTAACAAGCTGGTGTCCATAGGTTTTGAGTTGTCACTGGGGGGATTTCTGAAAAGCCATCGTCCATTCCCATCATGTTAATGATTCCAGCTATAGGAGACATCCTCCAGCCTACAAACGTGTGAGATGTGGAATATAGCAACTTTGTGAAGTCTTACTCTCAACTTACAAACCTGAGAGAAAGCCCCTAATAAACGGTTTTGTGGTTCCAGCCTGGGACAGGGGCTAGGAATGTATATGGCCTCCTCCATGACGTGAGGGAGAAGAACTCCAGATGATTATCCGATGTAGGAGCGATCTGTTGAGTTAGGAAATCCCGAAAAGCGCTGGGCACATCATCATGAGAATAAGAACAAAGATGATGTGATGGCCTCCTCTGAATAGCAACAGAGTTGATGTGAAGACTCCAGATGATCCTCCTATCGGTGGCAGTGGGAAAGCAGATCTGTAGAGAAGACTTGACTATGGCTAAGCATAAGTGCACGTGTGAGGACCTAGTTCATCTGTGTAATGCAGTGACTCAGGTTTATGGCATCCCTATGGATGTGTCCCCTAGTGGGTGTATCAGATCCTTTGCTATATATTGTTCAAGAGTCAGACCTACCTGTAACCCTAGTTATTGTGTAAAGTGTACAGGTCATCCCCTTCTTATTGTGTCTAAAGATAAACTGTAAAAGATAATTAATATTAGTATTAATAGTAATATTAATATTAATTATTATAATAATAAACAATTAATATGTCTAAGTGAGGTCGGCCCTATTGTGCCAATAGACACTTCAGTTGATAGGATAAGTCTAATATAAGTAAGATGAAATCTTTCATTTGTAGACACATTCATTTGTAAGTTTTGGAAATTTCAGCAAGTACACTTCTTGGTCAAAGTTGCGCACCTCTCTTAAGCGCTAGAGTTCTAACACATCATACATACCACTTTCCATCTTATTTTCTGCTCACCCATCCCCTTGCACTGGTTCGGTCATAGGGTTAGCCAATCATTTAGGGGTTGTACCTTACCTTGTGGGAAGAATGGGCTAAAGGCCTGGGGGGTAAAAGCAACTGACAATAAAAGCCTAAGAATAAAACATCGAGATGCTTCGTCCAAGGATCCCTGAGAAAGCAATAAAAGGCTTCTCAGCAAGAAACAGAGGGACCCAAAGAAAAATAAATCAAGACCTAATTGAGGGATGGGGGGTCTCATCACGAGCCAACTCATTAGGTCCATGGCTGCCTAACGGTATGACACTGCCAACATCTGGTCACCACGCTAGGGTAGTGGCTCTTGGTGGCATAGCCAAGAGAAAGGGGGTCTCATCACGAGCCAACCTTCTCATTTCCGTGAAAGTACTTGTGGGTAACATTGCCACCTCTGGTCACCAAGCCAGTGCAGTGTCCCTTAACTAGCTTCTTGAGAGAAAAAGCAATAAAAATATTAAAAAACAGTAAGACAAGACCTGGTTAGAGGATAGGAGGTCTAATCACGAGCCAACCTATTAGGTCCATGAGCATCTAGCGGCATGACACTACCAACATCTGGTCACCATGCCAGGGTAGTGGCTCTTGGTGGCATAGCCAAGCGAAAGGGGGTCTCATCACAAGCCAACCTTCTCATTTCTGTGAAATGTTTGTGGCTAACATTGCCACCATTGGTCACCAAGCCAGGGCAGTGTCCTTTGATTAGCATCTTGGAAAAATGAAGATTAAAAGGCATGAATGGGCTTGGAAATATCTGCATCCATGACATGTGCAACTCACCCTCCACAGAGGCACCCACTAGTAAGCCATCCCTGCTATCACTGCACCTTTTTGCCTAGGCATCCCCATCCACTTCACCTACTTGCATGACTTGGATTTGATCCTTTCCAGGAACAACCTTTTTCCAGTAGACTCTAGCCCGATAGAACGTCTTGTCACTTTTCCCAAACTTGTATTGCAGACTTGTATAATGTCTTTGAGCACTAGATTGGGGTAAAGGGGTTTTATGCACATGTTTAATAAATATTGATGATTAGAGGTGATTGACATTGCTATGATCCCTGTGACTTATGAGCCCATGGAGGGCGTAGTTGTCAATGTGCAGGATCATGCTCGACGGACAGTACCATGTTGGACAGGTACACATGGGGAGATGATCAGTTCGGACCTCCATGGGGATGAAGAGCCCACCAGATGGATGCTGAGACCCCAGCAGGGGGCATAGACAGGGCAGAGTGTTTGTACTAGGGAAGAGTAGAAGAATCCACCAGAGGCAGCTGAGCAGACCTGTACCTAGGGGGGTTGAGCCCTCTCCATAGGAATGTTGGCCTTGGAAGGCCCAGGACGTCTCCCAGGATGCCGACGATGTCACCCAGTAGTATGGACATTTTGGGAGGCACCTTTGGCAGTTTTGGCATGTGTGGTAGCTTGGAGAAGCCCAAGGAGGGCTAACATTTTGCTCTAGGAGGCTGCATTTGCCCTAGAAGGGGCTAATGTCACCCTAGAAAGGGAATGACGTCTCTCTATTGCTTGATTAGGGTTTTAATTTAAGCAATTAATGTAAAACAATATGATTTTGGTATTTTGTCCTTGTTGGCATTTTAATGACCTAAAATGTAATTTAGGTCATTGCTACTGTATAAATTGAGTGTTTTTACCTTCATTTTTTTATCATCTCTCACTCATCACTTGGTGAGGTCTRAAATTTGYGCCCTTCTTACGGTTATTGGCTGAAATTTTGAGGCGCACTTGTTGAAGGAAGACTTTCTTGGCATATTTTGGCATTTATCTTGCTGGAAGGTATTACAACTAGGGTTGTCTATATGATTTCTTGGTTAAATGTGAGTAAATTTATGCAAAACTTTTTGATTGAATGGTTGTAGTGTTGTTTTCTTGCATTTATTATTATAATTTGTTGGATTGAACCCTAGGTGACAAGCACATACTAAAGGTCCTTGTCTCATGTCCCTATCAAGATTTTAAGCCATTTTATTTGTTGAAGAGAGATAGAGCCTTGCCATAGCAACACTCTATCTTTTCTTCTAGCCTAGCCGTTTTACTCTTGTTAATTTAAGAAGGAGAAAAACACACCAAGGCCTAGGTCACCTACACCTGGTGAGCTGTTTTTCCCTAGGGTTTGTCTAGTGGAGCCTTGCTTTAGCAACATGTCACTCACAAACTCTCTTGTCTCAGATCAATCATTTATTGAGCTAGTCGTTTTTTCCATTCAGCTAAAGAAGGGGAGAGGACTGAGGCCTAGGGTTTCTACACCGAAGTGAGCCTCTCTCCCCTAGGGTTTTGTTGTTGAGGCCTTGCTTTAGCAACACCTCAACACTTTACCCTCTTGTCTTTAGTTTCACTATCACTTAGTCCTTCAGCCTTTGCGTCCTCTTTTTGACTCCATATACGCTAGGAGCGCATTGATCTAAAGCCTTGTGTGTTGAGTACTTTGATCTCAAACAACTTCCAAACACTTTGAACAAACTCTTACTAACTTTTCTAACCCTAGCTTAAGACTAATTCTACTAACCATAGCGCTGCCGTCATCTTCTTGTGCTATAAACATCTATATGCAACATCTATTGCATCTTTAAAGCAATTGAATGGTTGGCTAAGGCGTTGTTCCTAAAGTGTTGATATTGTTACATTGATTGCCATTAGCATTTATTGTGAAGTGATATTGTAATCATTGCTATTGTACAACTTTGATTTGCTTCATCAATAATATTGTTTATCAATTGCTTATTGTCAGAAAGTCATTGATTATATGAAGTACTAACCAACAAGTAATCTTGCATATGTATAGTTTCTTTGTTGCTTTGTCTCGGGCAGGTACACTTATTGGTTACAACTTCCGGTTATCTTTCATCTTTATTGGCTATAAGCCGGACTTTCTGATCAGGTGGTGACTTGTGAGGGGGATTATTATCACTTAGCCTTTCTAAGCCCTTTGCCTTCTCAAAACCCCAAGTCATCGGGGACGTCTCCCCTGGGCCTTACCTCCCTAAATAAAAAGAACCTTCTCATTGAGGTGACAGTGGGTGGGATTGGTTCAGTTACGCCAATTTGACCTCTTTTCATCCATCTATTAGCTTTGTTATCCCCGCTTTTTAGGGATAACTAGGAGATCATGTCTCGAGGCCCACAGGTCCTAGACATGGAGTACTGAGAGAAGGATTGACCTGAGCATGGCCCTGGAGGGCCCATCCTTTTCTTCTTCCATCAGCTTTGTCTTGTCAGTAGCAACAACATCCATCACCATCGGCTTGGTCCTGTATCAGAAGAGGTTCTTGCTCCATGAGGTAATTGGTCCAGGTATCATGGTATGTGTCACTTTTGATCATTAAAACCTATTAATATATGCATTTGATTCCTTTTATCTCTAACAATTGCTTGGATCTTACATTTGCCCACTTGACCATGCTTGGGGGAATTGACAGGGTGCCCTAGCAAGCCTGTGCCCATAGGTTTTGGTTTGCCACTGGGGGAATTTCTGAAAAGCCATCGTCCGCTCCCATCATAACACCACTGTTTCATCTTATCTCCCACTCATTTATCCAACTCCCCTTGTCCGGACATTGGGTTGACCTATTTACAGGATGGCACCTTATCTCGTGGGAAGAAGGGGCTAAAGGTCCAGAAGGTAAAAGCAGCTGGTAAAAGACAAAAGCCTAGAAATAAAACCTCGAGATGCTTCGCCTAGGGATCCCCGAGAAGGCAGTAAAGAGCCTCTCAACAAGAAACAAGAGGGACTCGGAAAATAACAAAACAAGACCTAGTCAGAGGATAGGGGGTCTCATCACGAGCCAGCCTATTAGGTCCATGGGTACCTAACAGTATGACATTGCCACCATTTGGTTACCATGCCAGGGCGGTGACCTTGGGTTGCATGGCCAAGGGAAAGGGGGGTCTCATCACGAGCCAACCTTCTCATCTCTGTGAAAGTACTTGTGGGTAACGCTGTCAGCTTTGGTCACCATGCCAAGGTAGTGACCCCTGGTTAGTTCTTGAACAAAAAAAAGCAAATAAAAGAATAAAACAAGAATAAAAAGAATAAAGGCAAGAATGGGCTTGGAAAAAATGCATCCATGACAGGTACAGTTTGCCTTCTACAAAGGCACCCACAGGTAACACTTATGCATCCTTGGCCCTCATTGCACCTCATGTTTGGACATCCCCTAACCACATCACCTCACTTACATGGCTTGGATGAGATCTTCCTAGAAAATTTCCTTTTCTTGTGGACACTAGCCCAATAGGACGCCTAGGCCTTTTCTCCTATCTTGTATTATAGGTTTTTGTAATGTCTTGGAGCTATTGATTGATGTATTAGGGGTTTTATGCATATGTTTAATAATATTGATGATGAGATGTGATTGACATTGCTATGATCCCTGCGACTGATGAGCCCATGGGGGGCGTAGCTTTTGATGTGCAGGACCATGCTCGACGGAGAGGTACCATTTGGATCGGTACACATGGGGAGATGACCAGTTTGGACCTCCATGGGGTTGAAGAGCCCACCAGATGGATGCTGAGACTCCATCAGGGGGCAGAGACAGGATGGAGATGGATCGGGGCCTTTGCACTGGAGAAGAAGAGGACGTTCCATCAGGGGCACTTTGGCTGAGCTGGACCTAGGGGGATTGACCCACTTGCAGTGGAATGTTGGCTCCAGATGACCCAGGACGTCACCAGGAGGCTTATGACGTCATCATGAGCATATGGCAGATGGACAGGGTGGTTGGCACGTGTGGCAGTTTGGGAGAGCCCAAGGAGGGCTAACGTTTTGCTTCTGGATGCTGCACTGGCCCTAGAAAGGGCTAACGTCTCCCTCAGAGGGGCTTGACGTCTGACCTTTTGCTTGATTAGGGCTTTTACTTAGCTTTTAATGTAAAAACAATATGATTTAGACATTATGGCCTTGTCGTCCTTTTTATGACCTAAAAAGTAAAATTAGGTCATTGATACACTATATATTGAGGGTTTTGACTCTCATTTTTATAATCACAAATTCACTCACTCATAGCGAGGTCTGATTTTTAGTGCCCTATTGGGATTTTTTTGGCTGAACTAAGTGATGCGCACTTGTTGAAGGAAGAGATTTTTTGGCATTTATGGTGTTTCTCTTGAAGGAAGGTGTTACAACTAGGGTTTGCATGGTTATTTCTTCATGAATTGTAAGTGTTTCTTCTGCAAAACTTCTTATTGAATGGTTGTAGTTTAATTTTCTTGCATATTGCTTATAAATTTGCTGAATCAAAACCCTAGGTGACAAGCACACAAGTAGGTCCTTGTCTCATGTCCCCTAATGTTGAAACTTTCAGCCATTGAAAGAGAGAAAGAGAGCCTAGCTGTAGCTACACTCCTTGTTTCTCTTTCCCCTGTGCTAGCCGTACCTTTTACAATCCAAGAGGAGGAAGACGTCCCAGGCCTAGGTTATCTACACTTAGGGTCATTTTTCCTTTAGGGTTTGATGAAAGAGCCTTGCTGTAGCAACACTCTCCTTCATTAAGCCTTCTTGTCTTGATTTTGTGCTTCATCTGAGCTAGTCGTTTGCTGGGAAGGAGGAGAGAGCACGAGGCCTTGCTTTTGCAACTCCAGAGTGAGCCTCTCTCCCCTAGGGTTTTGTTTTTGAGGCCTTGCTTTAGCAACACCTTGAAACCTTTCCCTCTAGTCCTTTGAAATCTCATCTCCTTCAACCTTTGCATCCTTCACCTATGACTCCATTAAACCCTAAGGCACTGATCTGAGAGTTCTCAAAAGTTGAAGTGAAGCTGATCAAACAAACTCTTAAAACTTTTGAATCTCAAAACCCTAACCTACTAACCCTAAATGCTGACATCACTCCTTGCTATTATATCATTGATGTAGCAACGTTTTGTCTATGAGCAAATTGAATTGTAGTTGAGGGCATTTATTAGACTAAGTATTGATTGATTATATTGGATGCCACAACATTCTTGTATTTATTGACAAGTGATACATTTATCATTGCTATTTTGTAAACATTGACTTTGTGAACATTTACTTTTAAATTGCTTATACTGAATATCAGATAGTGACTGATTTATATGAAGAACTAACCAAGATTGCACGTATCAGTTTCCTTGTTGTGTTGTCTCAAGCATGTGCTTTTCTTTTCTTTGGTTATACCTTATTATTGGTAGTTTAGCCAGGACTATCTGATTGGCGGTGATCTGTGAAAGGGGAATTTGTCCTTGTCCTTTTATCTTTTGCCCTTTCAAAACCCCAGGTCACCGGGGACGTCTCCCCTGGGCCTAGCCTCTCTAAAGAGAAAGAACCTACCCATCGTGGTGACATTGGGTGGGATAGGTTCTTGTTACGCCAGTTTGGCCTTCTACCTTATAGCCTTTATTCCTAGCTACAAACTGTGCGATAACAAGCGTAACTACAAACTATGCGATAACAGGCATTAAACATTGGCTGAAAAGTCAGGGAGATTGAAACTGGGTTGGGGTCTGAAATTTTACATGGTATCATAGCTGAGTTAAAGAAAGCATAAATATTTCAACAAGTCATAAAATTGGGACAACAATCACTTCACCGGACATAACTTTGAATTTTTCATTTTCAGCAGAAAGGGGTCAATGGCTACAGGTTTGAGGGTTGAGGACAGACTTGATGGGGCAACAAACTTTGGTGCTTGGAAGGAGAGGATGATTTGGCTGTTGCAAGAAAATGAGTTATGGGACATTGTTGAAAATACCACAACACATCCTGTGGTTGTACCTACTGATTCTACTCTTCTTGTAGCATACACTAAGAAGAGTATCAAGGCTAAGAGGATTATTCTTGATGCCATCAAGGACCATTTGATTCCTCACTTGACGGGGAAGACAAATGCCTATGAGATGTGGGAGTCTTTGACGAAGTTGTACCAGAGTACAAATGAAAACCGAAAGATGGTTTTGAGGGAAAACCTGAAGAGCATTAAAATGACCAAGGCTGAGAATGTGGTCACATATCTTACTAGGTTGACACAGGTGAGAGATGAGCTTGGAGTTGTGGGGGAGGCGATGGTTGACAGTGAGCTTGTGAGGACAACATTGAATGGAGTTTCCAAACAATGGGCTATTTTTGTTGAGGGCATTGTGGCTAGGGAGAAGCTTCCCAATTGGGAACGATTTTGAGATGACTTTGTTCAGGAGGAGACCCGGAGAGGTTATGTACATGTCACTTCATCTGCAGGTCATGATGAGGAGAATGTGGCTCTTGCTGCCAACAACAAGAAGAAATTCAGAAAGGGTCCTAAGGGAGGAAACAAACCAAAGGGTGAAGGGAAGAAGGACATGAGCAAAGTCAAGTGCTTTGCATGCCACAAGTTTGAGCACTATGCAGGTCAGTGTCCGAACAAGAAGAAGAAACAAACAACAACTTCATCATCGGTGGAGGAGTTCTCTGCCAAGTTTGACAAGGAATTTTCCTTGGTTGTGTGCCTTTCCACGAGGACCACTCATTCGGATATGTGGTATATTGACAGTGGGGCCTCCCGCCATATGACAGGGGTTTGTGAGCACTTGACAGATCTTACTCAGATTGGTGATGTTGAGGTGGTGCTTGGAGATGACCGGGTGGTCAAGGCAGTTGGTTGTGGGACTATATCATTTCAGAGGGAGTTTTTGCCTCCCATGTTGTTGAGAGAGGTCCTATATGTTCTGGGCTTGAAGAAGAACTTAGTTTCAGTTTCTGCTATTGAGGAGAGGGGCTATGAGGTATTGTTCCGTGATGGGCATGTGCTCCTTTTCCCCAAGGGGTCTAGTATCACTTCGGCTAAAGTGATTGAGACTAGACATGAGAAGTTGTACAAGCTTATGTTCCAACCAAAGAGAGCATTGTTTCATTCTACCAGTAGCAGTGATCTATGTGAGCTATGGCACAGGAGGATGGCACATTTGCACCATGGGGCTTTGAGGGTACTGAGGGAGATAGTGACTGGAGTTCCCGATTTCAGTACAGAGCACCAGGAGTTGTGCAAGGGTGGTGCCTTGGGAAAATACACCAAGACTGCTTTTCCTAGCTGTGACAGTAGAGCAACAGGTATCCTTGATCTTATTCATTCAGATGTATGTGGCCCAATGTCTTCGACATCGTTGACTGGTTGTTTATACTATGTTATATTCATTGATGACTTCTCACAGAAGTCTCGGGTTTTCTTCATGAAGACCAAAGGACAGGTCTTTAGTCGGTTTCAAGAGTTCAAAGCTCTTGTGGAGAACCAGACAAGGAAGAAAATTAGAGTTCCAAGGACAGACAATGGGGGTGAGTATACCTCGAAGGAGTTAATGGAATTCTGTGCAAGAGAGGGCATAAGGAGAGAGTTGAATCTTCCTTACAACCTATTATCGCTCAGTTTGTAGTTTAGGTCAAGTAGCTTAAAGGTAAGAGTCAAACTGGCGTAACAGGAGCTTCCCCACCCACTGTCACCTCGATGGGGAGCTCTTTCTATTCAGGGTGGCTAAACCCAAGGGAGACGTCCCTGGTAATCTGGGGTTCTGAAAGGCAAAGGCTTAAAAGATCAAGGTGGGTTTTCCCTTCACAGATTACCGCCAAGAAGATAGTCAAGAATGAAGAAATACCACAGAAGAGGCACCTGTTTGCGAGACAAGGCAACAATAAAGCTAATACATGCAAATAGTGGTTAATACTTCATTTGTTAATGACTATCAATATTTAATATACATGAGCATAAATAACAGTAATTATTGACGAAGTCAATGATTGTAATGATGACAATGGCTTATAATATTACTTCACAATAAACACTAGAAATGATATAGCATCAATGTAGATAACCAATCCTTGAATTAACACAACGCATTAAATATCATTAAATGCTCACATACAAAGGTGCTGCGTCCAGCTTACTAGAGGTGATGTCAACCTTGTTCTAGGGTTAGTTTGGTAGACAAAGAGGTGAACGTTTTGCAAATAGGCCAATGAAAGTTATCAACACTTCAATGTCTATCACTAGATGACTAAGCCACAACGTTCTATATCATCCAAAAGCTCAAAAGAGGCATGACGTTATCATCAATTTAGGGTTAGTAGACGTTAGGGTTAGTTAGGGTTTCAAGTTTGAGAGTTTTGAAAGTTTGGTTTTGGCACAACAAACTCAACATTGGAGAGTTAGACCAGTGCCTTAGGGTATTATGGAGTCAAGAAGCAAGGGCTAGGTCTCGGGAGAATCTAAATTTAAAGACAAGAGAGTTAGGCTCTATGGTGCTGCAATGGCAAGGCCCTAGAGTCAAAACCCTAAGGGGAGGAGGCTCATTCCGGTGTTGCTTAAGCAAGGCCTCATGCTCCTCCCTCTTTCCTTAAAAATCCTTGGCAAAACGGCTAGCTTCAAAACATAAATCTAAGGGTGAAAAGTGTTGCAAGAGCAAGGCCCTTCAAACCCT
>JASDQU010228479.1:0-17239 GCA_032191745.1 Picea mariana | reverse complement strand
ATCGCATTTACTCACTAAGGATAACACCAACAACATCATCAAATTTTAAAGTATATGAACCAGAGACAGAGTTACTTACAGCCATGACCAAGTTGTTCCAGCTTTCTAGCAATGAGCACAAGATTAGAAGAGCCCTAACCTCATCATCAAAGTCCACTTTTACAGAACTTAGTTGATTAATAACCGTATTAAATTCATTTAAATGATCTGCAACAGACCCACCTTATAACATATTCATATTAAATAATCTCTTCATTAGAAATACGTTATTAGACGTCGAGGGTTTTTCATACAGTTTAGCCAATGCATCCATCAAATCCTTCGTTGTCTTTTCTTTTGAAATATTGAAAGCCATCGACGCTGCCAAGCTCAGCCATATCGTTCATAGAGCCTTTCTGTCAAGAATATCCCATTCTTTGTCCTTCATGGCCATTGGCTTCTTTGCTACTCCACCCAATGGTAGGAATAGATCCTTCTGATATAAATAATATTCCATCTGCATCTTCCATAACTGGTAGTTTTGTCCGTTAAATTTCTTGACCCTAACTTTNCATCTTCTGACATTGCTCCCACTCGAACTAGGAACCCTCTTTTCCTGTGAGTTACCTTTTGCTCTGATACCAGTTGTTAGAAAAATAGGACCGCAGAGCAATAAAAGAAAAAAAATGCGGAAACAAAACACAGAAGATACGCAATACAATAGAGACACATATTTACGTGGTTCACCCAGTGTGGTCTACATCCACCAGAGAAATTTCCAGGTCCTTCCTTTATTATTATCCAGCAAATGAAGCGATACAACCTACAACAAAACCAGTTGTAACTTCCTCTTCTTTCTCTCACAGTCTCCTCTCTCAGAATACAATACTCACCATAATGCATAGTCGTAATACATTTCCCTCATAACAGAGGGTTGCCTTCTAGGGAAAAAAACCCTAACATAATTTCTACTGTTAGATCTGTGACCTTATAATGAACAGTCTATATTTACAATGAAATTATAATATACATTTACAAGGAAATTTTTCCTTCGGGGGAAGCTGCCCCCGAACACCCGTCGGGGCCCGCTTGCCCCTAAACCCCCTAGCCGAGGGGATATCCCCGCCAGACCCCGCAGAGGGGGTACCCCCCTCTGCACTCCCTCACGTAGAAGAGTGTACATACTTCTGGGGTGTCAATTCTTCATGGGGTATAAACACGACTGAAAGAAAGGACCTATGAATCAGGAAGATAATCAGGCTCCACAACCAATAGATTAGACCCCCAAAATAGTATCCCATGGTTTATCCCCTGGTCGGAGGGCTAGCCCGATTGACCAAGCTAAACCCTTAACCACCGCGCCTACTAACGGAATAACCCCCAGGTATTATGGTGAATGGTGGCACGTAGCACTGATCGTGGGTTGAGATAAAGTTACAATCATGCCAAACTAACAGAGTAGACCATGGTTATATGACGAGGCTATATGTGACCGCACCAGGGGCTGGGGCTAGGCCCCAACCCTTGTCTTCCCGAACTACACCACTAAGCAAACTCAAATAACATTTTAACTCTACAGTTAACAAGGAACATGTGTAGGCGGATTGACTAGCCCAGCCTTGCCAAAGCGTTACTTCAGTGGGAGGTCGCACGATCGAACCTCATGGAGTTCACAAATTTTGCAAAGAAATAATCCAATAAATGGGTGCCACATGGAAGCACATGTCTGGGCCACGTGGCACCACACCATTTGTCGAAAACAATGCCACGTCTCAAAAACCCATTGGTCCACCTGTCTGCTAAGTTGCCAACCTAGTCACCACACTTTCCTAGTCATTGTCTGCCACATGTCGTACATACATCGTATGGGCATGCCATGTATCACCCTTGCAGTGGTGATATGTGTCACTCCCGAATTGGTCCACTTGTACCTACATGACACTTTATCCGTCTGTATGCCCAGTCAACCTGCCACGTGTCACCTATAGATGCTACCACATCAGCACCAACTGTGCCTGCCACGTCAAATCTACGACCGTATGACATGTATAGTCAGATTCCACATGGAACTATATGGACTGTACAATCATCATATTTTTACCTCTTTGTCCAAATGAACAGATCTCTATATTAGGAGCATACTACATATTTTTGAGCCCGTTCAAGTTGTGTTGGGTTTGTATTGACGAGGCCTATGCACACATTCATTTTGAAGCCATTCTAAGAAATTTGAATTTTAGGCCTTTCTTAGCCCCATCAAGATCTTGGATCCAATTCTGGATCACACCTCCCCACTAAAGACCTTTTGGTCCCACAAAAGGTTACTGACCAGTCATGAAGCTCGGGATAGGCCACTCGACTTGTTCCCTATCTTTGAACTCTGTCCTATGCACCTGTCTCATCAAGATCAACTGTAACACAATCATGATAACTGACAACATATTGTTAGCCATTTGTACCCTGTCACATCTTACTGAAGCCACTATCATCCATGTAGACAACATTACTAATGATAGCATAAAAAATATGACTGCAAATGAGATGATATGTTTATAATTATTCCTCTTTCATTCAGCTTCCTAAATGGTTAATTAACACATGCTAAATAACTCAACCATTGTCGTATAAAAGATCATTTTCGGATCAAGTGGTCGTTATCACTTTGGTGTTCTATGGTTTGTTGTTATTCTTTCTTTAAAATGGCATCATAACTGTGCCAAAAATGTTACAAATTGATTTGGTCTTGTTCTACCAGATCTCTGGAACCCAACAAAAGAAACAGAACTGAAATCGGATGACCGAAGCTCCCAAAAATGGCCCGCAAAAGTGCGCTCTTCAATAGATTCCATGCAAAAAATTGGCTTTGGCTTAGAAAATCTTCATCATAAACCTACTCTGAATGTCCTCTCATGGTGTCAAGAATCCCTGGCTTACATAGATCTTAATTTGGTAACTATCTCCCAACTTCCCCCCGATCTAGCCTAAAAAAGTGCCCAATATCCCTCAAAAATGACCAAAATATCTCAATTTTGCTGAATAAAACAATAAAATATCTATCATAATGTTTTAAAAACCACTTTGGTAAATATATTGGAGCACAACCCCTTTTCTGCTGGCCCCTGGTCACTTAGCATGCTCCACGTGGCCAAGTTCTTAAATGGGCATGCTATCCCCCTTGGTCTTCAGCGCCCAAACTCCGCTCTTGGTTGTATGTAAGGCCATGTGGCCATGGGCTTCCAGGACCATGCTCTAAATAGTAATTATATCCCCAAAATAGTATCCCATGGTTTATCCCCTGGTTGGCCGGCTAGCCCGACCGACTGGGATAAACCCTTAACCACCACGCCTACTAATGGAATAACCCCCGGGTCTTATGGTGAATGGTGGTATGTAGCATCGACCGTGGGATGGGCTTAAGTTATAACCGCACCAAACTAACATAGTATATTGTGTTTATATGACGAGGCTATATGTGACTACGCTAGGGTTTGGGGCTAGGCGCCATCCCTTGTCTGCCCAAACTACACCACTAAGCAAACTCAAATAACAGTTTAACACTATAGTTAACAAGGAACATGTCTGACCAGACTAGCTAGGCCGACCCCTCTAAAGCGTTAGCATGGTGGGAGGTTGCAGGATCGAACCTCATGGAGTTCACAAATTTTGGAAAGAAACGAGCCAATAAATGGGTGCCACGTGGCATCCCATGTTTGGGCCACGTGGCACCATGCCATTTGTTGAAAACAATGCCATGTGTCAAACACCCATTGGTCCACTTGTCTGCTGAGATGTCAACCCAGTCACCAGAATTTCCCAGTCAATGTTTGTCGCGTGTTGTACATATGCTGTATGTGCGTGCCACATATCACCCTTGTAGTGGTGACATGTGTCACTCCCAGATTGGTCCACCTATACTTGCCCAACACATCATTTTTCTGTACTCCCAGACATCCTGCCATGTGTCACCTCCAAATGATGCCACATCAACGCCAACTATACCTTCCATGTCATTTTTACGGTTGTACGGCCTGGACAGTCAGCTGCCACGTGGCACTATAGAGACTTTACAGACTTTACAATCATCATTTTTTTGCATGTTTGGCCAAATGAACAGATCGCAATATCAGGAGCATACGACTTTTGTTTCAGCCTGTTCAAGTTGCATTGGGTTCGTATCAACGAGCCTACGCACATGTCCATTTTGAATCCATTTTGAGAACTTTGATTTTTAGACCTTTCTGAGCCCCATAAAGCTCCTGGATCCAATTCTCGATCACAAATACAAACATTACACATATATTTTTCCCCTGGAAATCCAAACCAGGTAAACCAACATATTCTATATTCATTCGTAGTAATACATTGTTTACAATACAATATACATATAGGAACCAATGACATCCAAAACTCGAACCCAATGACCTGGATTAGTCAACAACCCTAATTCCTTAACCGTAAATAGAAAACCATCGACAAAAACCATGTGCCCAAAAACCACCTAAATATGTGACATGTTTCCCGAGGTAGAATTTTTTTTTCTCAGGGGTGTTTCCCCTGCACCCCCCCCTCAAACTACTAGTCGTGCAAAGAATACAACACATGAGTGGTGTTACCATGGGATACTAACATTGGGGAATTACAAAATCACATGATATGAATATTTCACCTAGAGGCTGATGGATAGGTTCAATAGGAAGGACTCTGAGATCCACATTAGGGAGTTGGCACTGAGGAAAATGGGTACACCAAAGGCATATGTCAAAGAGTTATAGCGAATGGCAGTCATGGTGATTGATTTATCTAGGTAGAGACTAGTGAATCTATTCACGGAGGGCTTGGTTGAATCTTTAAGAGGTTGGGTGAAGGATTTCAATCCAAACACACTATAAGAAGCTATCATGAAGACCTGGGATATGGAAAACATAGTCCCCAAAAAGACATCATCAAAAGAAATTATCCCATAAAAGGGTCATGCGTCAAAACCTCCCCAAAAGACATGGATAGGGAAAAATAAGTTGGATGAGGAAACTTGGAGAGAACTTAGGAGGAAGAATATTTTCTATAGTTGCAAGGAGTCGTGGGAACCGGGTCATTGATGTATGGGAAAAGGTGAATTCCATTATATTGAGGTATTTTTCGATGAGGAGGATGATGGTGATGATGAGGGAATTGGATGGGACAATAATGAGCCATCACACCCTGATGCTACAGGGAAGGTTACATTACAGGATAGCGCCAAGAGAGTGACCATTGCCACACTTTCAGGAGTCCCTAAATACTACACCTTTAGGTTCAAAGGCATTGTGAAAAGACATATGGTTACAAAATTGATTGATGGTGGGGCCACCCTCAACTTCATTGATGTTGCACTTGTCACCAGGAGATAAATTCCTATGAAGGACTTCGAGGGATTCAATGTAGTAGTAGCATATGGGTACAACATGGCATGTACTTATATGATTAAGGGATTGGAAGTAACAATGGGAAACTATACGTTGACCGATGAATTTTATGTCATATATTTAACATATACTCATGCAATGTTAGGAGTTCATTGGTTGTACTCATTGGGAGATATCCACAAGAATTATCGGGACATGAGGATGGAGTTCCACGACAAGGGTGGACAACAAGTTGTCCTAAGAGGTATGTCGAGAGGTGCCCCTAGGATATTGTCTAACCAATGCATGGAGGCCCTTTTTAGAAACGAATATGTGGCTTGCGCAACAGAGTGCTTGATCACCATGGATAAGCCATAACAAGATCGCCAACATTACCATGCAAATATCTAAGCATTGATTGGAAAGCATGAAAGAGTGTTTGAACAATTGATAGCATGGAGACCACCTGACAGAGGATTTGAGCACATCATTGAGCTATATGAAGGGGTCGAAGCCCATGATCACTACACCCTACAGGAATCCAAAGAGGTTCAAGGGAAGAATAGAGAAGTCCATAAAGGAGTTGTTGTAGATGGGACATATTAGGCCTAGTTCTATTCCCTTCACTTCTTCATTTCTACTAGTGAAGAAGAAGGATGGCACTATGAGTATGTGCATAAACTAAAAGGCATTGAACAAGAAGACCATCAAAAAATCGATACCTAATACCCAATATTGATGAGTTGATAAACGAGCTATATGGGGCGGTGTACTTCTCAAAGGTTGATCTACAATCAGGATATCGCCATATTTGAGTCAGAGAGGAGGATATCCATAAAAAAACATTCAGGTGTCACTATGGGCACTATGAGTTTCTATTCATGCCCTTTGGGTTGAATAATGCACCAACTACCTTTTAGTCATGCATGAACTATATCTTCAACAAATAGTTGAGGAAATTTTACTGGTGTTCTTTGAAGATATTATTATCTACAACTAGATGTGGGAGGAACACTTGAAGCATGTGGACGATATTCTCACCATTATGGAGGAGAAATCACTTTTTTCCAAGGAGGCAAAGTGTGAGTTTAGGGTCACAGAGATCCTCTACCTAGGGCATGTGATTAGTGTTGTGGGAGTAAAGGTACATTAGGAGAAGATCCAAAAAATCCTATATTGTCCCACCCCCAGATCACTAACATATTTGTGAGGATTCTTTTGAATATACAGTTATTATAGGCGCTTTGTGAAAGGATTTACACAATTGGTTGCATCTTGAAAGACCTCACCAAGAAGGGAGTGTTCTCATGGCTAGAGTACACACAAGTAGCATTTGAGAGAATGAATAGGGTGATGAGAACTTGTCCAATATTATCACTCCTAGATTTCACGCAGCCTTTTGTCATAGAGTGTGACACATCCGATGAGGGGATAGAAGAAGTATTGATGCAGAACCAACACCTCATAGCTTTCGAGAGCAGAAAGTTAATAGAGCCAGATAATCTCTATCCGATCTATGATAAGAGGATGTTGGCCATCATGCATGCATTGGCCAAGTTCAGACAATACATGGTAAGAGGACACTTTTTGGTTAGGATTGACCACAACAACTTGATATATGTATTGGAGCAATGGGATCTGAACGAGAGGAAACATAAATGGGTGAGTAAGGTGCAGAAATATGATTTTGGCATTGAGTATGTAAAGGGGAAGAATAAAATAGTTGTTGATGCCTTAGTCAAGAGACCTAAAAATTTCTCCATGATAGAGATATTAGCATATTGGAAGTCCATTCTTTTGGTGGAATACTCGAAGAACAAGTTTTCCTGTGAGTTGAAGGAGGGTAGTATTCAAGATGACAGGTACAGGGTAGTGGATGACATCATATACTACAAATACAAGATCTATCTTGTCCCTTAGTCCAAACTCAAGGATACAATTTTGAGGGCAGTACATGACGTCCCACTGGCAGGGCACCAGGGGTATCTGAAGACCTACAGGCAGGTGAGGTACATATTGTCTTGGAAGGGTCTCAAGGAGGGTTTACTTCACCATGTGAAGGAGTGTATGACTTATTTATGCAGGAGCATCGCTAGCCAATCAAATAAAAGCAGACGTGGAAGCGAAGTCGACACTTCAACGCATTGAAAGAGCCAAACCAACTCTTAACCAGCTTAATAGCGGTGTGGAGATCTTTTTGAATCTCTCATTAATTAATTAGTTGTATGTAAAGTCAGGCCACCATTTTGAATTAAAGGATCATTGTAAATACTTACACGACTGTAATATATTACATGTGTGGGATATTATCCCATATTAGTCATTAGGTTGCATTAATTAAGTTGAGTAGGTAACCGCTAGAGTAGAAGGTGATAGATTTCAGATAGGGGGAAGAAGAGCGAAGAAGGCTCTAGGTCCTTAGACAAGTTTTTCATTGTAATAGTTGTACGAGATAATGGGGTAATCATGTTTTTTCTTTGAAATGAATAGAACAGAGAAAATTGATTCAATTGTACAATGTTGATACTATTTGACTGTTGTTATGTATTCTGTGAATGTATGAGGTTCATGGAGAATGAATAATTGAATAAGTTTCAAGTTTTCTCTTATGTAAGTTATGCAAGGAGTGCATACCGAATGCAAGGAGTGTGTGTGAGAGAGTATTTCTTTGACATAAAGCGAAGAAGATATAGTGTGGAACTTTTGTATGTTGAGTGTGCATATTAAGCGCAAGGAGTACGCATAGAGGCGAACTTATTCTAAGTTCAAAAGATAAGAAGGTCGAGCATGGAGTGTGCTAGGAGGGCATCAAAAAGTCTTTTGAAAGACACAGAAGGGTTGAATCCCTTAGAGACTGAGTAAGTTAAAATCTCAGGGAGGAATAGTGCAAGTTTGCACGCAAGAGCGTAAGTGTGCACCAAGGTGAAGTTAAATTTCATTGACAAAATATCAAGAGGGAAAACACCGTTGAGACCTTTGAAACAATTGAAATCTTTCAAGTAATGAAATAATTAAAGCTTAGAAGGGTTGACGCCAAGTTATTTGGCAAGGAGATATTGAGAACTTGGATGAACGATAAGGACTCTTGGAGGGAGAAGTGTCGATAGCCATGTGTTTTTAGATCTAGAGAATCTGTGAGGAGGATAAGCTTGAGAGTCATTAAATACTGGAAATATCATGAGAGGTAGGAGCTATCAATCTAAGGGGAGATCGAACCATTGATTCCTTTCATCGGGAAATCAGAAAGTGAGAGTTTAGAGAACGGAGGAGACTATTTTCCAAAGTCGTGAACCGCGAACATCCAATTCACGGAAGAAATATAGACCATCAAATCATGGGGAGTGTGAGTCATTGATCTGACGCACTTGAAAGTTGGGAAATCAGGAGTTGGAAAGGAGAAGAAAATTGTTTTCCAATTTCGCAAACCGCGAAGTCTCGATTTGTGAAGAGTTGATTTGGATCGTTGAAACACGGAAAGTTGTGGACAGTTGATCCAAGAGAAGCGGGGTTCAAAATTTAAGACATCAGGAGAAGAGAGGAGAACTAATTCACGAGTTCACTAAGTTCAAATTCCTATAGTTCTCGGAAGTTGGGCCCTAGGTCACAGTCAGAGGTCACATCGAGGAAGATAAAGGGAGGAGCTAGCACTCACTAGATTCCTAGTTTGGAGTTCAACAGTTCAGGATTCGGGAGATTCAAGGTTGGCTCCCATACAAATCCCCGACATGCGAAGTCACGAAGCTCCTTTTGGTTAAGCGCGTGATCACAGCTAGTGGTCACGTGGAGAAGGTTTGCGCCCAGTGTTAATTTGCATAGGGGGAGTTTTATAAAGACATGTGGATTGTTTCTTGGAGGTTCTAGAAGGGAATCGAAGAACTGTTTTAGCTCAGTATTGTGAACGATTGTAGACCAGGAGGTCGTGCAACCCTTGGAGAGAGGGGGGGTCTGCACCAAGTGGTATATGAGCCTGATTTGTTTTTTGAATTTGGACTCAGTGTGTTAGGAACAGTTGAAGCGATGTTGCTGAGGGTACGCACAGGACCACCTATAGCAAACCGTGTTGTAGGAAGATAAATGAGATAACTTCACACAAGGTTGGAAGCGATGGAAGCAATGCAAAGGAGAACACCTGCTGCTAGAGATTTCAGTGATACAGAGAGAGAAGAAATAGAAGTTGAAGAAGCAACAAGGGAAGATGTGGCTGAAGAACGCTTATTGAAAGTTGTTGTGAAGTTGGGAGCTAGAGAAAAGATGGGCATCCCAATGTATGAAGGTAACTTGGAGGCTGAAGAGATATTGGACTGGATAAGGTCCATGGAAAAGTATTTCGACTATGAAGATGTCAACGAAGAAAGGAAGGTGAGACATGTTGTCACGAGATTAAAGGGACATGCAACACTGTGGTGGGATGAACTGCAGGTAGAGAGGAGGATTAAACGCAAATGTAAGATAAATAATTGGGATAGGATGGTATCCAAACTAAAGGATAAATTCATACCTAAGGATTACCAGATAAATCTATTTAGAAAGTTGCATAACCTGAGACAGAGGGGTATGATAGTGAAAGAGTATACAGAAGAATTCTGCAGGATGGATATTAGGACTGGACAAAGAGAGAAGGATGATGAAAAAGTTTCCAGGTATATAAATGGCTTGAGGTGTGAAATTCAGAATGAAATTAGCATGATGGTTGTGAGGACAGTGGAATATGCTTATCAGATTGCACTGAAGGCAAAAGAAAAGTTGTCTAGAAAACAGAGTCAGTGAAATAGAAGCAGAGGCTCAAATAGAGGTAAGGGGATTGTCTATGATAAGGCACCGAAAAATAAGGATAAGAATGAGAAATCATATGGTCTCTTTGAAAGAGGAGAAAGTTCCCAAAGAAGATCGTTTGGTGGGAGAAATTATTTTCCTCGAGGAAGAGGAAGAGGTAGAGGAGGTGGAGTTAAATGTTATGCCTGTGGAAATACAAGACACATGTCTTGGGAATTACCTGAGAGGAATAAAGAAGGAGGAGGAGAATAACACATTTCTGAAGCCTAGAAGAATGTGGAAGCAGAAGCAGCAGAAGGAGGATAGAACCTAATGATGAGGAAGGTTCTTCTAAAGCCAAAAAAATAAATAGAAGACCCAATTCAGCGAACGAGGTTTTTTAGGACTACTTGTAAGAAAAAGGAAAAAGTTTGTAAGATGATTATAGACAGTGAGAGTACTGATAATTTAGTATCTACATAAATGGTGGAGAAGCTGGAGCTGGGGACAACTACACACCCAAGTCCATATAAAGTATCGTGGTTGCAGAAAGGACATCAAGTGATGGTAAGTCAACAATGCAAAGTTGAATTTAAAATAGGCGGCTATAAAGATGAGATTTTGTGTGATGTAATTCCCATGGATGTTTTTCATATTTTGTTGGGGAGACCATGGCAGTTTGATAGGAATTCATTCATGATGGGAGAAAAAATACTTATACCTTGGAAAAAAAATGGTAGAACTTACATGCTACTACCAATAGAAGAGAAGAAAGAAAAGGAAGAAGCCAACACAAGAATACTTCTCATGAGTGGGAAGGAACTCTTGAAGGAGATCAAGAAATATCAAGAAATGCAATTTGTTCTAGTGAGGAAACCGAGAGTTATCCTTACCAATACTACTATGAATGATTTACCTGAAGAAATCCGAGAATTGTTAGAGAATTTTGCTGACATAGTAGTGGACGAGTTGTCTCACTCATCACCACCCATTAGGAGTATTAGCCACCATATTGACTTGATTCTAGGAGCCAGTTTGCCAAATAAAGCAGCATATAGGTT
This sequence comes from Picea mariana, assembly GCA_032191745.1. Lineage (NCBI taxonomy): Eukaryota > Viridiplantae > Streptophyta > Pinopsida > Pinales > Pinaceae > Picea > Picea mariana. The sequence continues at coordinate 6,066 of JASDQU010228479.1, read as the reverse complement.
GACACCTCAAGAGAATGAAGAGGTGAAGAATCAAGTTTAGGAGTTTTTGGATAAAGGTTTAGTCATGGAAATTCTAAGCCCATGTGTAGTGCCAACTGTATTAAGTCCAAAGAAGGATGGAGGATGGAGAATGTGTATAGATTCCAGAGATATCAACAAGATTACCATTAGGTATAGATTTCCTTTACCCATGATGGATGATTTGATGGACTGTTTGAGTGGAGCAAGCTATTTTTCAAAAATATACTTGAAAAGTGGATATCATCAGATAAGAATGAAGAGGGAGATGAATGGAAGGAAACTTTTAAGACAAATGAAGGTTTGTTTGAATGGCTAGTCATTCCATTTGGATTGACAAATTCTCCAATCACATTTATGAGGTTGATGAATGAGGTACTAAAAGACTTCATAGGTAAATTTTTCATTGTATATCTGGATGATATATTAATTTTCAGCAAAACATAGGAAGAACATTTAAAGCACTTAACATTAGTGATGAGGAGATTGTAGCAAGAAAAGTTGTTAATAAAATTGAAGAAAAGTTCCTTTATGAAGAAAAAACTCATATATTTGGGTTTTGTGATTTCTTCAAATGAATTGAAGATGGATCCAAAACAGGTGAGAGAAATCAAAGAATGGTCATTACCAAGGAGCATATTTGAGGTGAGAAGTTTTCATGGGTTAGCAAGTTTTTATAGAAAGTTTATCAGAAATTTTAGTGGTATATGTGCACCCATAATGGACATTGTGAAGAAGAAACACAAGTATTTTAATTGGACAGAGGAGGCTGAGAAAATCTTCAAAGTATTGAAAAGGAAGATAATAGAACAACCAATTATGGTTTTACCAGATTTTGGAAAAATATTTCAGGTAAGATGTGATGCAAGTGTGATAGCCATTGGAGCAGTTTTGAGTCAAGATAATAGGCCAGTTGCTTATTTCAGTGATAAGTTGAATGACACTAAGGATAAATATTCTACATATGACAAGGAGTTTTATGTAGTGATTCAAGCTTTGAAGACATGGAGACATTATTTAATTCCAAAAGAGTTTGTCTTGTATAGTGATAATCAAGCTTTGCAATTTATTACTAGGCAAGAGAAGTTGAATCAAAGGCATGCTAAGTGGGTAGAATTCATGAAGAATTTTACTTTTGTCATTAAACATATTTCTGGAAGTGCTAATAAAGTTGCATATGCTTTGATCAGGGGGATTTTGGTTATACAGGAATTCCAAGTAAATACCTTAGGGTTTGAGCACCTTAAGGAAATGCATTAGGAAGATCCAGATTTTAAGGAGGCTTATGAAGAATATGAAAATCCTTTATTGAGGGATAACAACTCATGGAAAAAATATTTAATCCAATATGGATTTTTGTTTAAAGGAAGCCAACTGTTCATACCAAGATGCTCAATGAGAGATAATTTGTTAAAAGAAAAACATAGTGGAGGTCTAGTCGGACATTTCGGTCATGACAAAACATTTGCACAACTAAATAGTTTGTATTATTGGTCAGGTATGAGGGAATATGTAAAGATATTTGTAGACTAATGTTAGATTTGTCAACGTGCAAAAGGGAAGATAAAAAAAACTGGTTTGTATCATCCATTGCCTATTCCAGAAAGGCCTTGGGATGCAATTAGTATGGATTTTGTATTGGGATTACCTAGAACCCAGAAGGGAAGTGATTCCATATTTGTTGTGGTCGATATATTTTCTAAAATGGCACATTTCATATCATGTTAGAAGACAAATGATGCTACACACATATCCAATGTGTTTTTCAGAGAATTTGTGAGATTACATGGATTGCCCAGAAGTATAGTTTCATACAGGGACACTAAGTTTGTAGGACACTTTTGGAGGACTCTATTGAAGAGGTTGGGAACTAATTAATCTTTTAGTTCAACATATCACCCTCATACAGATGGACGGACTGAAGTGGTGAATAGGAGTCTAGGAAATTTGTTAAGGGTTTTAGTCACTGAACAAGGTCGTCAGTGGGATCAGATTCTTGCACAAGTAGAATTTGCATTTAACAATTTAGTTAATAGGAGAACTGGGAAAAGTCCATTTGAGATATTAAATGGAAGACAACCAAGAGGGATCACATAATTGAGAGATTTAAAACAAGAGGAATTTAGGAGCGCTGGAGCAGAAGATTTTTCTACAGAAATGCAAAGACTTCACGATCAAATTAGGAGGCAGATATAGGATATTAATCAAAAGTATAAGGACAAAGTTGATCAAAAAAGAAGGGAATTTCAATTTGAAGTGGGAGATGAAGTTTTAGCTCATTTGAGGAAAGAGAGGTTTCCAAGAGGAACATATAATAAGTTGAAGATGAAGAAGATAGGACCATGCAAGATCCTTAGAAAATTTGCAGCAAATGCTTATGAGATCAAGTTGTCGGACAATGTTGGAATATCACCGATATTCAACGTTGTAGATTTGTATCCTTATAATAGAGATGACACAAGAGAATTGGATGATCAAGAAGAGATTCAATGGGAAGAACAAATGCCCACAATAGAAAAACCTCAAATGGAGAAAATATTAGAACAAAGAGTTGGAAGGAAAACCAGAAGAAAGATGCATCCTTAATATTTGGTAAAGTGGAAGGATCACCCTGTGGAAGATTCAAGTTGGGTAACTGAACCTGATATTTTGAAGCATGGTAAAACAATGTGAGAGCTCATGGACAAGATTGCATGAAAATTTTGGCTAGAGGAGTATGATGCAGGAGTATTGCTATCAAATCAAAGAAAAGTGGACGTGGAAGTGAATTCGACACTTCAACGCATTGAAAGAGACAAACTGACTCTTAACTAGCTTGGTAGAGGTGTGGAGATCTTTTTTAATCTCTCGTTAATTAACTAGTTGTATGTAAAGTTGGGCCACCATTTTGAACTAACGGATCATTGTAAATCCTTACACGACTGTAATATATTACAGGTGTGGGATATTATCTTGTATTAGTCATTAGGTTGCATTAATTAATCTGAGTAGGTAACCTCTAGAGTAGAAGGTGATAGATTTCAGATATGGGGAAGAAGAACAAAGAAGGCTTTGGGTCCTTAGACAAGTTTTTCATTGTAATGGCTATAAGAGATAGCAGGGTAATCATGTTTTTTCTTTGAAATGAATAGAACAAAGAAAATTGATTCAATTGTCCAATGTTGATATTGTTTGACTGTTGTTATGTATTCTGTGAATGTATGAGGTTCATGGAGAATGAATAATTGAATAAGTTTCAAGTTTTCTCTTCTGCAAGTTATGCAAGGAGTGCATACTGAATGCAAGGAGTTTGTGTGAGAGAGTATTTCTTTGACTTAAAGCTCATAAGAGATAGCGTGGAACTTTTGTATGCAGAGTGTGCATATTAAGTGCAAGGAGTGCGCATATAGGCGAACTTATTCTAAGTTCAAAATCTCATAAGGTCTAGCACAAAGTGTGCCAGGAGGGCATCATAAAGTATTTTGAAAGACGTAAAAGGGTTGAATCCCTTGGAGACTGAGTAAGTTAAAAGATGAGGGAGGAATAGTGAACGTTTACACGCAAGAGTGTAAGTGTGTGCCAAGGTGAAGTCAAATTTCATTGACAAAAGCTCAAGAGGGAAAACACCACTGAGACCTTTGAAACAATTGAAATATTTCAAGTCAAGAAAGAATTCAAGCTCAGAAGGGTTAACACCAAGTTATTTGGCAAGGAGATATTGAGAACTTTGATGGACAGTATAGACTCTTAGAGGGAGAAGCGTTGATAGTCGTGTGTCATTAGATCCAGAGAAGCTGCGAGGAGGATAAGGCCGAGAGTCATTCAATACTGGAAATATCAGGAGAGGTAGAAGTCGTCGATATAAGGGGAGATCAAACCATTGATTCCTTTCATCGGGAAATCGGAAAGAGAGAGTTTAGAGAATGGAGGAGGCTATTTTCCAAAGTTGTGAACCGCAAACATTTGATTCGCGAAATAAATCTAGACCATAGAATCATGGGGAGTGTGATTCATTGATCTGACGCACTTGAAAGTCGGGAAATCAAGAGTTCGAAAGGAGAAGAGAATTGTTTTCCAATTTCGTGAACCACAAAGTCCACATTTGCAAAGAGTTGATTTGGATCGTTGAAACACGGAAAGTTGTGGACCGTTGATCTGAGGCAAGTGGGGTTTAGAAGTTCAGACATCAGGAGAAGAGAGGAGAACTAATTCATGAGTTCACGAAGTGCGAATTCCCGTAACACTCGGAAGCTGGGCCCCAGGTCACAAGTAGAGGTCACATCGAGGAAGATTAAGGGAGGAGCTAGCTCTCACTAGATTCCTAGTTCGAAGTTTAGGAGTTTGGGAGTTGGGAGAGTCAAGGTTGGCTCCCATACAAATCCCCGACATGCGAAGTCATGAAGCGCATTTTGGTTAAGTGTGTGGTCAAAACCAGTGGTCACATGGAGAAGGCTTGCGCCCAATGTTAATTCGCATAGGGGGAGTTTTATAAAGACCTGTGGATTGTTTCTCAGAGGTTCCAACAAGGAATCGAAGAATTGTTTCATCTCAGTATTGTGAACGATCCTAGACTGGGAGGTCACACAACGCTTGGAGAGAGGGGGGGGGTCTGCACCACTTACCAACATAACAAGTCAGATTTCACACATCCTGTGGAACTACTTCAACCATTGTCGATGCCAGAGTAGAAGTAGGATACCATTTCCATGGAATTCATCACACGATTTCCAAAGTGTAGGGCCTGGACTATATCTATGTGGTAGTGGAAAAAATAACTAAATATGAACACTTCTTTTCCATTCCTTCAGAGTACAACACATCTCAGGTAGCGGATCTATTCTTTAGAGAGTTCTTCAAACTCCATGATCTTCCGAGGAACATATTTAACGACCAAGATAACAAGTTTATCAATGCATTTTTGCAGGAGTTGTTCAGGTTATCTGGGACATAGTTGACACCTAGTACTAGCTACCACCCCTAGACAGACGGGCATACTAAGATAGTAAACAAATGGATCAAGGGGTACCTGAGGAACTATGTGTCTGGGAAGAAATGGGCATGAATAAAGTGGTTTCATCTTGGTGAGCATTGTTACAATACCACTCATCGTATGTCCATCGAGATGAGCATTTAGGGAATTGTATGGATATGGTGCTCCATATTTTGTGGATTTGGTGTTTGGGGAGTGCATATATCCCAAGGACAAATATTAGTTGCATGAAAGCTTGGACATATTGAGAGTTCTGAAGGAGAATTTGCAGGCCACCTAGAATCAATAGAAGATGTATGTAGATAGGAATAGGGTAGAACACAACTTTAAGGTTGGGGACCTAGTCTTTCTCGGGTTGCAACCTTACAGATAATCGTCACTAAAGAAGAGTGGTGCAATGAAGTTGAAGACTCACTTTTATAGACCGTACACAATGATCAGGATATTTGGGGAGGTAGCATACGAGTTGGAGCTACCATAGGGTAGAAATATCCACAACACCTTCCATGTATCATGCCTCAAGAAGGAATTGGGACAATAGGTCACCGCTTCGACAGATATTCCTCCACTAGATGAGGAAGGGCAGTTGGTTCTAGCTCCCGATAGGATTTTTGATGTTAGTGAAAAAAGGCTGAGGAGCAGGGTCATTCGAGAGTACTTGGTTGTTTGGAGAGGATTTCTCGTAGAATATGCTACTTGGGAAGGAGAGCAGATCTTACAACACCCTAATCTAGAGTTTCTTGAGGACAAACAATCTTGGGAAGGGAGGACTGTAATGTCCCCTTCCAATTGATCTTGATGGAGGATGAATCAATAGCCTATACTACTCTCATAGGCTATAGTCAACAAGGAAAAAGGGAGTCAAGGAGGTTTAGTTGGTGTCACTAGGTTAAAATAATGACAAATCCTAAATCGACATTAAATAAAATAAATAATTATATTTAAATGGAATTTGAGGGAAAATAAAGTGAGGGTTTAATTTGGTCAAGAAAAGGGGAAAGATCTAGAAGGTCTGAAGGAGGGATAAATAGAGGAGTAACCCCTCTCTTTGGAATTATGATTTGATCACTTGTTGATCT
>JASDQU010228478.1:4699-16780 GCA_032191745.1 Picea mariana | reverse complement strand
AAATACTTCATGGGGTATAGACACGGCTGAAAGCAAAGGACCTCTGCATCAGGAAGATAATCAGGCTCCACAACCAACATTTTTTCCACAAGGAAGCTCAGGGAAGCTCAAGGCCACATGTAAAAGAGGTCATGCCCGGATGAGCCATGGTCCATTTTCAGAGTTATATTAGTCATTTTTGGGGGTTTTATGTATTCTGAACCCAATGGTATAGTAAGTAAATCCATTGGAGTTGAGAAACATCTTGTAAAATAATCTTTGAAAAACTAATACTAGAGAGCCTAGTCCATTGATGGAGGCTCAAGGAGATGTAGCCCAATTGGGGGTGAACTCCTTTATCATGTTGTCATTGTTGTGAGTTTTTCCTTTATCATGTTGTCATTGTTATAAGTTTTTTGATGGTTATTATTTGCTACACTTTATGTTTTCGTTGTATTCTTTAAAAAACACATTTAACCTTTTAAAAACCTCGCACATAAACACATAAAAGAGGCATAAACTTGACACATAAATCTTCTTGTACAACTAAGACATTGAGAAAGGTATTGAAGTTTATTTTAATGGAGTAGAGGGTGCTTGCACAACAAAACAAGTCAGCCCCCTATTTTTAGATCATTTCCTCATATCAAAAAATAAACATCACCACTGAATTCGTGGCATTGAATTACCCAAAAATGAATGTCTCCACTCCTCGATATGAGTCTGGTTGCACGTCCTCTCTCTCCCCATGCATTGGCGAATTTCCATTTTTAAATAAAAATGTGGGTAGAGTTAACCAAATGGCTATTGGCCCAAGTAGTTGGTGATGTAGGAGCATCGCCAACATCAAGCAAGCGTGGGGCGGGTGCCAACACATTTTGGCACATGATAAAATTGTTTGAATCTTTTTGAAGTTGGATGCGCCAAACTTAAACATAACAATTAAGGGAGGGTGTACTTCCATATTGTAAACAGAGCTTGAGCGTCCTGCTCTCGTCTGTATTAGATGAAGGCATTTATGTTAGTTAATGTTAGTAGGTAGCTTTGAATTCTCAGATTAGACGGTTTTAGGAGCGAAGAGGGAAAATGGATATAGACACCCTCGCTTGTATCATTGTAACAGTAGTAATATAGAGCATAGAAAAGAGAGCAGAGAGCTGTAGTTAAAAACCCCATGTACAGAAGTTCTGGATTAATACAAAGATTTTTTAGTTCAGACTCATGGTGTTAAATCTCTTTTCTGTGTTGCACATGATGATTGATATAAGTTTGTTTACTCTTTGTATTGCATTTTTATTTTATGCGTGAATGTATGATTTCCTATTTAATGTTTGAAATCTGAAGAGAGGGAGAGTGGAGAATGAGTTTCAATTGTTTCTCTGTCTGAGTAAGATTTTTTCCTGCAAGGAGTGTAGTGAAATTGTCTGCAAGGTGTGCATCGACAGAATTCAGAGTTCATCTCTGAAAACTCAGAAGAGATAACGTTATTCTCATTCTCACAGAAGTGAAAATTAAGCATAAGAGCCGTGCAAGGAGTGCGCAGGCTGAGTGAAGTCTCAGGGTTTGCAAACTGAGTGAAATTGTGAAATACTGTTGTCGCAGGGAGTGCACAGAGTCGAAGGATTCAATACTTGGAAGTATTGGAAAGTTGTCGCAAGGAGTGCGTGTAGGAGTCATCTTGAAGACTTGAGTTGTGGAGAAGTTCAAAGGAATTTATTTCTTGAACGTTGGAAGGAGATGTAGCAACTTTGGTTTGCGGGAAGACAAGTTTTCGTGAAGATATCGTATTCGTTTCACCAAAAATTTTCAAGGAGGAATTTGATGGTCAGAATCCTCTGTGGAGGATTCGCAAAGTCCCGAAAGCCATCAGATCTCGTAGAGGAGAAGAGAAGTTATGACAGCATTCGTCCAGTGCAAGATCGGGAAAATCGGACTGTAGGATCTGAACCAACAAGGGTTGTTGGAACAACCCGCGAAATCACATCTCGGGGTTTCGGGAGGTGAAGGGTCAAAACCTTTGTAACAAGACTCGTGAAATCGCGAAAGTCGAAGTCCCAAGGTCACGAAATAATCGAATCCATCCATTGGAGGAGGACAGGTGGTAGAGATCAGAGGATCTCATGAACTTTGAGGTTCGCTGGGTGAGAGCCCAAAACTTGGGTGCTTGAAGTCGCGAGAAGCGAAGTCGCAAAATAATCTAAGCCATCCATTGGAGGAGGACAGATGGAAGAGATCAGAGGATCTCGTGAAATCGGAGGTTCGCCAGGTGAGAGCCCAAAACTTGGGTGCTTGAAGTCGCAAAATAATCTAAGCCATCCATTGGAGGAGGACAGGTGGCAGAGATCAGAGGATCTCGTGAACTCGGAGGTTCGTCGGGTGAGAGCCCAAAACTTGGGTGCTTGAAGTCACAAGAAGAAAAGTCGCGAAATAATCTAAGCCATCCATTGGAGGAGGACAAGTGGTGAATATCAGAGGATCTCGTGAACTCAGAGGTTTGTCGGGTGAGAGTCCAAACTTTGGGTGCTTGAAGTTGCGAGAAGCGAAACCGCGAAGTGCCGAGGTTGCACCTAAGAGACACGTGGCAGAACTGTAAGGTGGGGTCGAGAAGAGGACCGGTAGACACACGTCACACATTTGGAGGAGTCAACACTTTATTGACCTCTCACGTCTCAAGGACTTGGGAGATAAGGGAACAAGAGTTCAAGCCTTGGACTCGCGAAGTCACGAGTAGTGAGAAAGGTGCTAGTGCTTAGCCTAGTCGGTGGTCGCGTAAGGAGGGCACTGATAGGAGAAAAGGCTGAACCCATTTCGCGATCTCAGGTAGTGGTTTCAATCGGCTAGATATGACGGGATACATGTTTAATATGGCGGATTGGGGGTTGGTGTTAGCCAACCCCGCCCTTTTTTTGAATATTCATTTATTGGGTGTCCTTGTGCATTTTCTCGCTGCCACATGGAAGCCCATGACTGGGCCACATGGCGGCCATTCCTTGGCCCACGTCACCTCTATGCACTGTCACTGCCACATCACTTCTTCTTGGTCATATTTCCACGTCACGTGATGGGTGGCTGTATAGATACCATGTGGCTATACAGACTGCCACATGGCGCTTTTCCATTGGTCCACGGATTAACTGAAAAGGCCAAAAATGAGTGACACATAGTAGCCACTGTTGTTGCCACACCATCATGCTGACATCATGATGACACATGTCTACCTCTGTGTGTGCCATGTACCTTGTATGGACACTGACGTCATCTGTACTGATGTTGATGTCAACAATACAGATGTTGACCAAAACTTTGACCGCGAATATCTTTTGATGTGTAACTCTATTTGACGATTCACTTACGTCGTTGGAAATATTGCGACGCGTTCTTCGTGATGATTGCAATTTCACTGATTTTAGAGGAATTTGATTTTTTTTCTCTTTCTTTGTCTGTTGAGGCCATTCTCAGCTTCCTGAGGTGCTTCTGCAAATTTTGATTCATCCTTAGACTTATCTTGATCTTTTTGGATCAACCCTTGCCTTTGAAATTATTTTTTCTACATCTCCTCTTACTACCTTCTCCTCTAGAAGAATTATGTGATTGATTATTCCTTTTTACAACAAGAGAATGCATTTACATCAATTGCAGCTCGCAAATCAACTTTTCCTTTGAAGAATAAATTAAAAATAGGTTTTCTAAGTTAATCTTGTATGTCAAATACTTCAAGAAATATCCAACATATTGAATCAGAGATCGGACTAAAAAAATGGATACCTTCACAAAAAAATAGCTACAAGAATGTGTGCATAATGCATAATTTCCAATTGTTTCTTTGAAAACTAAATAGTTGGTTGGATTTCCATCAGTCAATCAAGGGTAAAAGGACAATGTTAGCTGGATGAGAAATTCACACAACTGAGTGAGACCCATGATAATACATTACTTGCAAGGCTTGTGCATTTATTTCATCAAACAATGAAATCAATAATCATGCATATAACAAATCAACTTAAATGCATCCATATTAGAGTGTGTTCTTACTAGAATAGGTTTTAACCAATATTTATAGAAATACTCCCATATGTTAAGGCAAGGAATGTAAAGGAGGAGGGTTGGAAACAATGGAAAGCTTGGGTGTAGTTAGGGAATAGAGAACAGATAATGGATTGAACGATTGAGTCCACATTGTACTAGCTAGAGGATAATAACCAATCTTGAATTCATGGTTGAGGTGGTTTCCCTCTTATTTCATGTGGTTTACCTGTCTGTTACAAGGGAAAAACTCTCTATGGCCAACGATAAACCACAACAGACAAGTATGACTGCAGAAATCAACTAAATTCCAACATATGTTATATAGACTAATGTGTAATACAAGAAACATGCCTACCTCAATCCAACGTTTGATGATATTCCACCATTGAGCACTTTGACCCAAAACTTTATACCTATGAGAAGTTCTCAACAAACAAGCAAAGAAAGTATATAGTGATGATATGAAATGGATTAGCACATCAGATAGCATAATCCATTAATAAACATTACAAACACGCCCATGGATAATAATCATATATTTGCAAGATATCAATAGGACAAAAAATGAGTATTTCTATTAATAATCGACCAGTAGAAGTGTCAACATTACAGACTTTCGTGTCGACACGGTTCGAAACCAAGAAACCAATTTCCTTCCAACTGGGTCCCCGCCACTTCAATCCTCCACCAAAGGAAAGTTCATGAGAAAGAGGCAAAGAGGTCCTCTCAATAATAAGGGAAGAGCTTGGGGGTTGAACATTGTGTTCAGACTTGAGGAACAAAGGGATGCAGACTCAATATGAAGTAATTTCTCCAGAGTAACTTTGCTCTCAAAGTTGAATTCTTTCTCCTTCTTTTCCATAGTTTGAAATTGTGTTCTTATAGCCTCCAGGATGCAACTGAAGGGCCGAGTCAGAACATTTCTAGTATATGGAAGGCCAAGGATAAAAGGTATTTTGTCATGACATGGAAACCCGGCCTTATTTTGTATTTTCTATCACAAATCCCGATATACGTGAGTTGTAGTGGAGAAACAAGCGTATATGCATCTTGCTTAGCAGTTAGGGAGCGTATATGTGGAAAAATGCATATATTTATCTCTGGATTCATCAAAAAGGGATAAAATGTCTGCATAGGGAAATGGAAAAAAGGCCCTTTGCAAGATAGCAATGGTGAGGCAAATCTTGCTATAACATATGCCCCCTAATGTGTGAGATCAAAGGAGTATCTGTGATGACTGAAATACATTATAAATAACCTAAAAGTGGAGTAGTAGAGAACTAGCTGGACGAACTCAATTGCTCATTACATTATGTATTGAATTTTCATACATGGCTGCCAAGAATATAATGCAGATCTATGTGAAAAATATACCAAACAAGTGTTCATGGCCATGAATAGGCAAATACAAATGCAGTTATATGCCAAAATATGTCATAGTCATGAACAAGGCCCAGTGAAACCAGTCTCAAAAATAAATCTGAAGATATATGTATACCATGTGGTACAATCTAATCTCCCATGATCACTGAAGTCAAATAGGTATTTCTCCAATGAAATGGAAGCAACAGCTCAGGAAAGCTGCAGCCACATAGTGATGCCTTCAAGTCTTCTACACTATCCGCTAATGGTGGATGTCTACATCATGTGAATAAATGAGTTGGGGTCAAACACGATGAGTAATTGTTTGATTACCGGTCATTGAAGTATATCGTCAACAAACGTGAGACAACCTACCGATGATGAAAGTAGGTATCAAGGCACCGAGTACAACTCTACAAATGTGAATAAAGGAGTTGGTGTCGAACAATTGAGAGATCCATTGATCAAGAGACATTGATGCATTCCCATCTATCAATGGCGAGAGAGTCTGCCACTAATGACTGCAAGCCTCAAGTTACTCATAAAACTCTAGGTCCCATATCCAGAATAAATGAGTTGAATTCGATGGAAGGAGACCCGTTGAAAGGAGAGAATTAAGGCATCTCTCATCAGTCAACATGAGGAACAAAGCAGGAGCTTCATGATTTGGTGGAGATCAGATGAAGAACATGTTCACGAACCAATGACACTGTGTGTCTTTCGCGTGTGCAAAATTCAAGCGGTACATGAAAAGGACCCTCTAAATAGTAGCCAATGATGAAAAATTGCTGACAAAGGTGAGGAAACCACCAATAAGGCTAATGGCATCCAAGACATTGCATGAATCCCAAAGTATGAATAGATGTCTTATCGTCGAACACAAGGGAAACCATTGAGTCAACGACCAATGATGAAATGTCAATTGTTGGGTTCAAGGTGACCTACCAATGATGAAAGTAGGGCCAGGTTGCATGGTAAGACCAAAGTATCATGTGATTCTGAGACAAACTGAGGGTATGGCCGACATGCAAAGTCAAGATTTCTGAGTAGTGGCCGACACAGGTTGATAGACTTCTTTTGAACAAGAGCATGAGACATATGGTGAACTCTGACAACATGGACTCAATGATGTGACAGTTGGATGCAGGAGGCGTCAATAAAGTTCTCTATAGGGACTGGAAGAGTAACCAGTCGGTAGAGAAAACTTTGTAGCTAGATAAACTTCCTAAGGCCATGCTAAACCCAAAATTATGATGACACACAGACTCAATAACTTTGTGCTCTATTCAAATGCGACACGACTGCTTTCAATTACAATATAGTATTCCCTTCCTGCCTGTCTTTTTTTGTTTTTTCATAACAAATGAATGTTATGATATAGAGGAGGGAACGAGTGTCACAAGTAATCAAAACTAGTTCCAACAGTGGAACATACCTATGCTTAATGCAAGGAAATGTATGTGGGAGATGGACACTCAGGGTGTTATTCTCTCCAGGGTATAGGGTGTCAAATTATGAAGGATAAAAACAAGGCTCTGCTTGGTTGAGGATGCAAACTGCTTAGGAAACCATTTATAACGCAAAGCGAGAACCGGCTAAAGGCTCAATACAGCAAGTGAGGTCATGAGATGCAATCACAAATTAACGCCAAAAAATGTCTTTTTTTATGTCTTTTATTCTACTTGGTGTGAAAAAGGGGTAAAATTGTGCCAAATAGACGTCTTTTCAAATCCAATTTACGAGTGTGAAAAAGACAAGTTCACTTGGCAATATTTTCTATTTTTGATAGCGAGTCAGAAAAGAGATTAACTAGGACTCATGATCTTTCAAATCCAATTTTAACGAGTGTGAAAGGGACAAATCACTCGGCAATATTTTAAGTTTTTGGACGAGTCACAAAAGAGCGTAACTGAGACTCAATTGTGCAAGACTAGAAATGCTAAGGACGTGGCATAGAAGGTATAGAACCAGAACTAGAAGAGGAGGATCGACCAAAAATTGCATCAACGCGACAACTTCCTTAGACTTGTCACTCTTCAAGAGAAGAGTGGGTTCGATCGAATATTGCATTGATATGACCACTTCCTCAACCATTGGTTGAATAGGATGTGGTACAACAAGGTCAAGAAGTGCATCACCCCAAAAAACAAGAGTGTTGTCGGTCGAAGATTGCATCGACACAATCATTGGTTGAACAATATGCGAGACAACAAGGTCAAGAGACGCATCACCCCCAAACATAGGAAAGGTGTTGGTCAAATATTGCATTGACACGACCACAGGTTGAACAGGATGTGAGACAACAAGGTCAAAGGACACATCAACCCCTAAAGGGAAAGGGGTGCCAGCCGAAGATTGCATCGGCATGACTGTTGTGTCAACCAATGAAGGAATAGAGTGTTGTGAAACCATAGATCCCTTAGAACCTGAAGGGCCCTTATGTGAGCCCCACACTTTTTGTATCCCAGCAGTGATAGGACACAAATGAGTAAGGTGACTTTCTTCACACATCCTGCAAAGAAATCTAGGCTTACGTCTGAAACGTCTAGGCTTCTCAATCATATGAATGTCCCCAACATGAATTGCAGTGGCTGGTGACATGCTCCCAGCATGACTTGCAGAGGCTAGTAGCAAATCTCCAAAATGACTAGCAAAGGTTGGTGATGGATCCCCAACATGACTAGCAGAGGTTGGTGATGGATGTGTAGTGTGACTAGCAGTGACCAGACATGTGCCCCCAACATGACTTGCAGCAATTGGTTGCAGGTCTTCAAAATGACTCACAGAGGTTGTCGACCAATCTCCAACGTGACTAGCAGAGGTTGGTGATATAATTCCAGTATGACACGCAATGACTGGACTTGTGCCCCCTTTTAGCAACAATTGTGGTATTGGGGAACAAAGGTGCGCAGGTCTATAGGATTGCACGATAAGTGCCCAAGCGCAGCACACAGAAGAAATATGTTTGGGGCCCGAGTCAAGCAAGCAAGCCTGGTCATGGACATGAGAAGCAACAAAAGAGATCTAGACCATCCATCTAGGAAAGGACGCGTGGCAGAGATCGACGTCATCAGGAAAGTCCCGACAAGGAAACGCCCATCGGGGAACTCGAAGCCATCGGGATATCGGGGATCTTGGGGACAAGTGATTTGTGCACTTCAAAAGTGTGAACCGCGAAACCCCGATGGAGAGTATGGTCAAAGGCATATGGTAGTGGTCACTTGGACAAGGGCCTAGTCAAAGGGCTAGCACAGAAGGCGCATCAGCAATCAGAAAATCGCGAGTCCCGTGGACACAAACATTGTGTCATCATGAATGTCGAAACTCCGATGGAGGGTTTGGCTACAGTCACACAAAGACAGGTCATGTGGATCATGTTCTAGCCGGTAGGGGCTAGCTCATAAAGGTGGAGCTCATCGCATATTGGGTATCGGACTTCGGGAAGCTGGCACCCCTTATTTCTTGCACTTTAAAACTCCGAACCCCGAATTTCCAATAGCGCCCAGAATCAGGCCCATGAATTTGGCACCTGGTCATTGCACTACTAGCCACCTCTGCCTCAGCTTATTTCCCCCACCTTGTTCAGTCACCGAATATCCTCTGCTTTCCCCACGTCAACTTCTTATGCCACATAGCATCTATGCCTTTAGCTCCTAAGAGCCCACGCATGCCCAGTATCTTGTCTGTCGTTCCCGTCACCTCAGCCTTATCAGCTCCGTCCACATTGGCCAACCGAGTTCCCCTGCAGAAATCCAGCAAAGAAGCAGACAGCCAAAGGTAGGCTATTGCATCTCCCAAATGGATATTTGACCAGAGCCTCTTAGGTCCTGATGAATCAGTTAATGCAAATGAGGAAGGTGGGTGATACATCATCTCCTTCCTTAAATAGAAGGTTAGAAAGGAGTGTGTACAAAGATAGGTTGTCAGCTCCTCCTGACAAAGATTGCATCTGACAGACGACTTCATGGGCATTCTGCCCAACGTCTGCATGCGTAGCCTAACAAAGAAGTTCCTCAATGTCAAGCATTGAATTCATGATATGATCACGCCTTCAGCGCCTGAGTCAGTTCCAAGTATATGTAGGCATTTCTGCCATTTTTGTGAGTATCGATGGTTGAGCTGAGCTCTGGGTTGTAAAGTTTTAATGAAGCATTATTTCTCTAGTTATGTATGAACTTTTGAGACTTCTTGCCTTATGAATGCCAGTTTCTTTCATGTTTTTGTTTACACTGTGTTAGAGCAGCTCGGAATTGGAGGATCCAGTCGAGCTGTAGCTATTATAGGATGATGTTGTAATGGATCACTGTAATAGTTGCGCTGTCTCTAATCAGTTCCTGTGATTTCCCAGCGCTGAGTGACTTGGAATTGGAGGATCTAGTCAAGTCTTCTTTTCAGTTTCTTGAAGCCCTGAACCAGGAGGATCCTGCGTTCATAGTTTTTCCCCTACAAACCGTTGTAAGCCTGTTGCCCAGATCTGTTTGTTCACCTTTCTTACTAAGTCTTCCACCTACTCATCTTTTAATCAACCCACTGGCTGAAGTTAGGATTCCAGACATCCTTTGTTCTTTATATACCAGACCCAGTCCCTGAGTTAGAATGATATTTCCTTGAGTCTTTACCTCCATTTGATCATCCTTTTAAAACAAATCATGGCATTAAACTGATGGGTGTCGGGCTCTGCTCCTGCAAGCAATCCAGGAGTGACTTCCGACACTAACATTTCTGGTGTTGTTGCCGGGGATGAAATTGAAGATTTTCCCTGGGTAGAATGACATTGAGCCTCTGAATCCGAAGGTGCATCGAATTATCAGAGCCTTTCAAGATTGTTAATTTTCACTTGGCGACTCCATTGTGACGACTCCACTAGGGAGAACCTGCTCTGTTAATTGTGGCTTTCAGAGGCAGGCATACGCGGTCTCATCCACAGATGCCTCTAGCTACGCCTGAAACAGATCTAGAGGTGGTGCTCAGAAAAGGAAAGGCCTATGAAGAAGAAGCGTCCATCACCGAACCAGGTAATCCACCATATCCTTCTGTGGAAGCTCCTTTTTCTCCTCCTCAGTTTCCCGACAGGCCTGTTTCTGTAGTTTCGCGTTTCCTAAATTTTGGGAGTGTTCCTGTTGAGTTTTCCTCTCCTAGTCTAGGACCGAAGGGTCAAGACCTTGTCACTCCCCTCTTCTCTGAAGCTATACCCTGGTGTAGACCCAGGACTGCAAAATATTTCCCAACGCCTAGCTTAACCACTCATGTATAAAGAGGAGCACCCGTTGACTTGAGCTCGATAGCCTTCTTCTTAAATCCCCTTTTGTTCCCCACTCCAATTAGAGGCTCATTCTCAGCAGTCCCTTCGCGAAATCCATCTCCTCCAAGCTCTCCTTCACCTAATATTCCTATGGTTGGTGCTAATCCCCCTCTGAATAGAATGGATGCCATAGTTGCATCTAGGTATGCTCCCTTGATCTTACCTAATCCCATGAATCCTTTCCCTACTGGAGATTACTTGAAATATATGCCCAAGTTTACTGGGGAAGGGGACATAACTGCAGAGGAACACCTGGTTACTTTCTACAATTATGCATACAACCTGAACATTGGAAATGAAGATGTCTGGATGAGGGTTTTTGTCCAGAGCCTGGATGGTGAGGTAAGGAAATGGTTTAGAGGATTATCTCCCAGATCTATTGCTGGAATTGAAGCCCTGGATAATGCTTTCCTGAGGCAGTGGGGAGATAAGAAGGATTTCATGTATTATATGACTGAGTTCGGGTCTTTGAAGAAGGTGGAAGGATATTCTGTCTCTGACTTCTCCAAAAGATTCAATAAGATGTACAATAAGATTCTTGATGAAATAAAGCCATCTGAAGCATCAACTAAGATGTCCTATGCTAGTGCGTTTGGTCCTGATTTCTGTCTTTTATTGAGAGAAAGAAGGGTCGCTTCCTTAGCTCAAATGCAAGATGCAGCCATAGAAATGGAATCCAATGTATTAGCAGCCGATAGATTGAGGAACGAGGCTTACGCGGGCAGAAGAAAGGGAAAATCAGAAGCCTCAGCTTCTGGCCCATCGATGCCCCACCTTCAAGTAGATGAACTAACCAAGATGGTGAAATCTCTGTCTGCAGAGATGGAAAGAATGAAGGTAGAGAGGAGGCAAGCATACAAGGGCCCTTAGAGCATCGAAAACAAAGGAGGTTTTTGGAGGCAAAAACAATATCGCTTCCCCGATGATGCAAAGAGACAGAGATGACCAGAAAATTCAGGCCCCTTTTCAAAACAATTTTGTGGCTGAAGGAGGAGAAGGGGAAACAGACGAACTTGAGCCTGAAATCCATTGCTTTGGAGATACTCCTCCTTTTCCTCATCTCACTCAATCATCATATGAAGAGTCTCTCATGGACAGTCAGCTAAATGAATTGATCAAGGGAGAAAAGGTTGGAGGTGGTCAAGGCAGGTACAACCTGAGGCCCAGTAAAAGGACAGCAGCACCTGATATTCTTGAGCAGTCCATTAGAGCAGAGAAGCCTGCTAGTAAAGTAATAGATGGTCACAGAGGTAAGAAGGCCCAACCCCTCTCTCCTGTTGTCCATAATCATGTTCCTGAAATAAAAGAAATTCCAAAGCCTACATCTTCTTTTAACTTCGAGCATGAGATCCAAAAGATCAGAATCCCTGTGCCCCTCACTGAGTTGATTAAACATGATGAATTCAAAAAGC
>JASDQU010228476.1:0-13436 GCA_032191745.1 Picea mariana | reverse complement strand
ATACTGAAGTATCCATGATTGAAGGATTCACATGGATTTTTTTAATAGTATTGTGATGTATGTTTGATTGTGGTCATGTTCTAACGTTATTCAGTTCCTAAAACTTCCTCCTTCTAAGTTTTTCCTCCTTGGGCTACTAGAAGACCTGATGTCCAAAGAAGACCTATACACTCTCCTCACTAGTTCTTCCTCCTACTCACCCTTACTACATCTTACTGACTGAATTTAATCAAGACCTCACTACGTGTGCATGCTGGTCCATTTTTTTGAGTTAAAACAATATCATCTTGAGTTTGTGCCCATTTGACCCCCTTTAATCATTCATTGTGACATATAAACTGATGGGTATTGGGCTTACCTTAAACTCAATATGAAGGTAACTTCTAGTGCTAACACAATAGACCTAAAATTCCTATTTTCTCCAACCTGTTTTCCCATTGGAAGGTTGATCGACTGGTTCCCCAACCTTATGTATGCATGTAGTCTGTAAGACTACCCTCTTCGCAAGTTCCAGGAACTTTTCTTCACCAGCTACATCGTGGTCAAAGTATTTGAGCTTCCCTATATATCCCAACGTGTCTTGTCCTACCTATACCCCCTCTTGTATGTGTAATAGAACAATTTATATTGCAGGTTTCTTGTGAGGTGACCTGGGTATCTGTATCTTGTCTTTCTTCGCCGGTGGTGGCTGGCTCGAATTTCCAGCAACTTACGGTTGTTCCTATGTATACCATTCTGACCAATCTGAGGCATCTTCGACCATCCCTTATGTTGGCTGGTCTGATATGGTCATCTGCGACTCATCTGTCTCAATTGTTGACTCCCAAATCAGCGTCATTCCATTAACTCTTGGAGCTGCTTAGATGTTCTCCAGTTGCACCTCCTTTAGGGTTTTTGTTTCCTGGTTCTGTAGCTCCTGTATTTCCACTGGTATATCCATATTCGTGCCCTCTAGTGCTGGTTGTTGGATTTCATCCAGTATGGGTGTAGGGTTTACCGGTGTTGTTTCTGGAGATGGGATTTTGTCAATATCGACGATCTCTGGTGGCTATTGTCCACCTTCTTCTGCCTGTCCTCGTGACCTGGTCTGAACTCTAGTTTTTCTAGCAGTTTGGCTCGCTTCTGCTTGCTTGGGCGGTGCCATGGTGGTGAATGTCAAATTTTTTTTGGATTCAAATGGTCTCTATGATCTCTGTGAAGTTGCATTATGCTCTTTAGCCTCTGTCCTTCTTTGTTTGTTCTCTTTTTGTGAATAGACTATTGGCTCCCATGTCCATGCGTTGTATGGCTTTCACATGAATCTTGTTGAGGACGCTTCCTTGATTATGGGTTTAATGTACCTTAATTACCGATTCAATGCATCTCCGATGGTTTCGTACTTGCCATAACTCCTTCTTTGCTGACTCCAATTGGCGTGATTAATGTGATGTCCCATCGGTCCTTTTCGACCTTCAATTCTGCCTAACGTTGTCTTGTCGTACTGCTTTTGTCAAATTTCCTTTTACAAATTATTTCCCTTTATATGTGATTGTTTTCCTTCTCCTCACCTAAGTGAGCGTGCCCTTCCTATCTCTGGCACACCATGCTCCTTTTGGTTCTCTTTTGATATACCTTTTTTTTTTTTACTACGCGATGGCTGGTCAACTGTCCTTATAGAGATTCAATCAGCTCCCATTAATCATCCCTATGAGTTCTATTCCTGATAAGTCTCTTATCTGTACAGCTCCTCCATCTGTGACATATTTTACTTCGTACAGTCCTAGCCGATGCATTATGAGCTTTCTCGGGTGTTGAAACGATTTGTTTTCATACATCAGTACTATATATCCTTCCTTGAACATTTTCTTATTGATGTGTCTATCGTGCCAAGATTTATCTTTTGCTTTCTGAACTTGTTGGTGGAATCATGCTAGGATCTGTTCTTCCTCCATGGTCATTAACTGATTTATTTTCTCATGTATTGTGCCTCGTTCTGTCATTTGTGTAATTGTTGCTACGCACAATCTTGGCACTAAAAATGCTAATGGAACTATTGCTTCCTTGCCATAGACCAATTTAATTAATGGTGTGTGCCCTATCAATTTTTTTCGCATAGTCTTGTATGCCCATAATACTACTGGTAATTTGAGGTCCCATTCGTCCATGTTAACATTACAGATCTTTGTTAACGCATTCTCCATAAGTTTGTTGAATGCTTGCACTATGCCATTCACCTGTGGGTGATATAGTGTGCTCTTTTGGTGATGGACTTCAAACTCTTCAGTCATCACAATGATGGTGTTGTTTATGAAGTGTTTGACTTGGTCACTCATCAAAATTATTGGACACCCAAATCGAGTAATGACTTGTTCAAATAAAAAGTGTGTTGTTGTTTATGCACTATAATCCGTCACTGGTGCGGCCTCCGCCCATCTTGTTAGGTACTCTGTCGCAATGATAATGTACCTAGCTCCTGTTCTTTTTTTGGGTGTGTTGGGCTCTAAAGATGTCCTAAAATATAACTTCTATGCATCATCCAAAGGTAGGCATTGGCATAAGAATTTTACTTGTCTCCTACGTAGGTTCTTACCTTCCATTTTCAATACCCGTCCTCCAAAGATGCAACCCCTGCAAAGGGAAAACAATCGTAACAAAAGGAACAACAATCATTCCATTCAAATGAACAGCAAAAGGAACAACAATCGTTCTATTCAAATGAACAACAAAAGGAACAACAATCGTGACAAGGGAACGACAGTCTTTATATTGGGCCAAAATAATGTTGTATTAATTGAGTTGTAGTACTTTCCCAACTATCTAATTTGTCAACCTGGGGTTCATAAACTCACACATATCCTCACACATATCTCTCATATATCTTGGACAAGATATTCCAACCAAATCTCCCTGATCTTCTCCTTGGAATGGGCTTGAATTATCTCCTCAAATATTGAAATGGTGGAGGAAGTATTTGAGAAGTCCTTTGAATTAATCCTTCACATATTCCTACACATTACAGAGATCACACATATTTGAGATATATATGAAAACATGTCAATTTTATAACATTTAATCACAAATTCTTTTTAAATACTAAAATGAATAAAGTGGAGAACAATAAGGTGAAACCCAAGTATATTTATGGAAATGATGTCATGAAAGGTTAATGGGGCAATGAAATATGAATAATAATGAAGGGAAAGGTGGATGAAAACAGGACATTTCTTAGCCCCAACATGCCCCCCAACTTGTTGCATGTCCTCATGCAACCATGCATGGATCTTCTCAAGAAATTTTGGCATCTGAATGTTGGCTTTGAGTGATGATAATGAATTTTTTCCAGGATGAGATTTACATGAGTAACAACTGACATTTTTCTTATGGTTGGTTCTTGTGTGACAACCATGAATATAAATAATGTTGGTTCTTGTGTTTACAACATTCATTTTGTTATTTGTTCTCTTGTTGTTATGATAATAATTTTCCCATATTCTTACTGGAAAATATATGCTATCAATGTGCATAAGGAAAACATCACTGAGTACAGAAAGCCCTTTTTTTCGTATATGTGTGAATCATGCCAATATGTATAACAATTCTTATGAAGAAAAGTGCAACAGAGTATCATTGGAAAAGAAATGTTCATAAATGGTAAATGAAAAAAAATTGAATGATGGTCATGGAAAAAATGGAGTGATGATAGTGAATAAAGTCCCCTACCCCAACCGTGGTGGGTTGATGATAGCTATGGTGGGTTGATTGGTCCCAAAAAGTTGATTTCCCACTTATCAAATGCCTACAATTTTACTTGTGAATGTAATGGCATCTCATCCCTTCTATTGAGTTTGCCTACCCTTTGACGAACATTGCATTTTTTACAGTACTCCTTCGAGTCTCTGTGAATTGTTGGCCACCATAGTCCTATGTGCAATACCTTTTGCGCAATAGATTTGCCTACATAATTCCCTCCAACTATTTCTTAATGGTATTATGCTAAAATTCTTGGCATTTCATGTTCTAACACATATCTTCACAAGATTCTATCTACACCCATTTTGTATAAGTGTCCCGCAATCAATTGATAGTCAACATCACAGACTACTAGGTTTTTCTTTTGTGTGGTGCTATATTCATGTGACATAGTACCTATGCTCAAGTACTAAATGATACCTACGAAGTTTTCATCAAAAATATATACTGAGAATAACTACGCATATAGAAAGTTGTCCTCCAAGTTCGTAGGTTCTTCTCCATTGGTGACTCTTGATAGGTGGTCAGGTCCTGCATTCAATTTTCCTGGCTTGACTATTACTTCAAAGTAAAATTATTAAAATAGTAGTAACCAGTGACAGATTCTTCCCCCCAACACTAGCTTATTGACTAAGTATTTTAGGACTGAGTGATCTATGAAAATGTTAAATTTTTTCCCCAATAAGTAATGTCTGAATTTCTACAGTGCATAGACCATAGCTAGGCCTTCTCTTTCTATCATGTTATAGTTATGTTCTGAGTCGGATAGCTTTCTGCTCACAAATACTATCGGGTGATCCAAGTCTCTCACTCCTAGTTGTGCCAAAATAGCTCCAAGTGTATGGATAATGCATCTACATGCACATGGAATGTCTTCTCCCAGTCTCGAAATACTAATATAGGTGCGGTGACCATCTTTTTCTTCAGGGTATCCAGACCATGTTGGCACTCGTCATTCCATTGGAACTTTGTGTCATTTCTTAACATCTTGTTGGCATAGGGGTAGACCCAGGGTTCAATTATCAAGATCACACCAACAAATCCCTAACTATCGGCCCTTTTGACAACACCTGTGAAGAACATGAAGTCTCACCCAAGGTAGATGCAGGGGTGGTTGCAAGACTCAGGTGTCTACAGCCTTAGATGGGACACAGGTCTGTGATTATCTCATTTACAGAGCACTTAGAATTGATCGTTCTTCAATATTCAACCCTTATTATACTTCGTAGACAGCACAGAGCTTCGCAATGTACACTCAGATCTACAGTATTTCAGCACTTAACCATAGTAACCCAGATCAGGTCCAGAAGATCAGCACTAATCATCCTCATACACATCATATCTAACAATCATATATATCTAAGAAGCATAGAGCATAAGTGGATATATCAAAGCACATAGCATAAGAAAAGGTAAACACATTGAATCAAAGCACAGAGAATAACACACAGATTTATGTGGTTCACCCCCACCCTGGGGCTATGTCCACAAGATCTTTTTCTTTATTATCATCTTCAATTAGTTACAAGCACAAATCCTCCAAAACCCTTCTTCGCATAGGACAGAAGATATGCATAGCTTTCTAGATCCTTCTTCCTTGCGTCACAACACTTAGCTTTCTATATCAACCTCACCGTAACTTGCACTTAGCCTTGCAAGCCTTACAAAATTTGCACAGAGCACTTATTCAACATAACATAGATGCACTACCAATTGCACTAAGAAATCATATATACTACTTATTACATTGTGTATCCTTCTATTTATACATTACAAAAGTGGGCCTAAGCATGGGTAAACCCACAGGCCGACATCCCTTTCCCATTACATTAACCCAAAACCCTAAAAGGGGCCCAAAAGTGGACCAAGATCCCATGATCTTTGCTTTTCCTAGTGCTCCATCTTTGACAAGCTGTCGAAGTCCAAAAATGGTCAAACATGACCAAGTGTTCCTCAAAACTTGGTCAAGGGCCAACAGGCCCCCAGCATTCACTTGTGACTCATCCCAAGTCACTATGGTCTGATCAATTCCACCTTGAATTCCTCGATCTTGGCTTGAGCTACTTCGACCTATTGTAGTGTGAAAACCTCTTGTTCATTGAAATTCTAGATCATTGCATCGTTTACTGGCCCTTCCAGGCATTGTTTTGTGGTGATGACAACCTGTTCAAGCTCGGCTCCCTAGATTTCAAATTCAATGAACAATTGGCATGCCTTTTCTTGGATTGGTTGAAGTCATTGGGAGACTTCCATCACTTTACTTTGCAGCGTGTGTACCTATTGTTGGGCGGTGCGTTGTTTTGGAAATCTCTTCATTCTTTCGACTGGGGTCAAGGCCTTTAGCTGCGCCTATAGCGTATATGTGTGATGATTTTCTTCTTGGAGTTGTGCCTCCAATGCCTACAACTTTGGATTCTCTGTGAGGTTCTCATAAGTTTGGGCGCTTCTAGCACTCAGCTACTTGCATTCTAAGGAAAGGGTTTTTAATCAGCCAACTATGTTGTGAACAGTTGCCTCCCTTAGATATCTTATTTCTTGAGGAGTCTCATGCATGGTACGAAGTTCCAGATATGCGATGTGTTGCTGAAGTTGTTGGATTACTTCTTCAAGTTGTGCCACCTGTTGTGGGACACATTCTTCAATCTTCACTTTTATGACCATCATAGAGCGAAGTGCTTTGTGAACCCTTTCATGTACTTCAAGTTTCTCTACTAGCAAATGGTCCTTGCTCTGCTGTACCTGTGATTTTTCCTCATCCCACTTCACTTACAGGGCAAGTTTTTCCTGTTCTCCCTTACTCTGTTGTTCTACAAGTGCGCTATGTAATTATGTCAAAGCATGGGTGGCTTGCGCTGTGTCTTCTTGAGCTTGTCAAAGGTGAGCTTCGACTTTATCGACGATCTGGTGTAATTGGGTGGGCTCATTGCCTGTTCCTTCTATTTCAATTGTCAAGGGTGCAGTAGAAACTGCTTGGCTAGACTGGAGTACCTATTGCACTTCTTGAAGTTCACCCTTGATTTGGCTGAATACCTCCTCTTGCTTCGCTTCTTTCTTTTCTACGATCTCTAGTGAAGCATCATTTATCATAGTGACTAAGAAGTCGAAGTCATCCAGTATGAGGGTAGTCTTAAACGTAGTCTAGGTGGCCTTAGTTTTCTTTCGGGATTAGGGCTTTGGTGGGGTAATCTTCCTTTTCTTAGAGGGATCCTCCTCCTCTCTAGGCAGAGTAACCTCACCTTTATTTTTCTCAAATTTTGTGCCACCTAGTTCTTCACCATCACATCCCTGCATAGGTGAGATCAAAGTGGTCCTTGTAGATTTTTTATGGACATCTTGAGCTTCATCATCCTTCTTAGTCTTTCTTGGTCCAAGTGTATCTGGCATAGATTTAGGGCTATCCATGTTGGAAATTTCAGTGGGTTCTACTGCAACAAGGAGATTCGTCGACCAGTCCTTGGTAATCTGCTCCAAGTCTTCTTCTATCAACTTGTAGTATGACTAGATTTGTTGTTTGTTCTCATCAACATGCATTGTGATATAGGTGAAGTGGTGGTCCATGCTGAATTTTATCAAAGGTATAAACTTGTGAAGTGTGTTTTGGGTGAGGGATGGTGTATACTGGATTGAATTCTTCAATTGGTTGTAATAGGTGTGGAAGATGACATTGGACTGCCACTTCTTGTTCATGTCCCTGGAGTACCACAACATATAGAACTTTGCGGCCAGTGGTTCGAAGGGTTCGATCTCTGAAAAAGTGGCACCTTCTGGTAGCTTCCAGGTGATGAAAGCGATTAGTATGACCAACCAACTAAAGTGGAACTCATACCCTTGGTCTTGTACTTCTCTACAATCAAGCTCTAACAGGTTTACAAGGTATTGCACCCAATTCATCTGTAGTCCCTCAGCACACTTCCCTGCGAGTCCAACTACGAATCCAGTCACTTGTGTTGGTATGTTATTTCGAACTAGCTTGCCCGTGATTAGCTGATAGGAAAGGCGCACTGCGACACTCTGGATAGAGGCTACCTTGTAGCCTCTCGTGCCTTTCTCGACATTACCATAAGTTTCTTTTATCTTCTGCGCTAGTGTTCGGTTTGAGGTATTTCCAGGGTAAAAATCCTGTGGGTCAGGGCCCTTCATACTAAGTCCTATGATCCAATTGATCAAGGTTGGATCCACAGTGGTGCAGTGGTCCAACCATAAGTATCCTCTGTGGTACTAGGACAACAACAACTTGACACATTCATTGACTTCCTAGTGTCTGCCGAAGTGCGGGATATTCATTACATTAAGCAGTGTGGACTGTGGGAGGTTATGGGTCCATGATTGCAGGAAAATCTTAGAATTCTTGCCTTTGGTCCTTGTTAAGTACTTATGCAGGGCTAACATGATGTAAACATTATGATCTCCAAGGTTAAAATCACTAAATTTCAGTGTTGTGAGCTTATCCTGGTCAACACGAACTACGCTCACCCCTTTTGGAAGGTAAGTGGTGATGAAAGTGTACTCGAAGTCTTGCGGTACACTGTCACGGTCGATGGCACCACTTAGAGGTGGTAATTAAGTAGGTAGAATGTGTGGGATAAGTTTGGCATTTGTGATGTCATCCTTGTGCTTGGTCCATTTCTCATCGGTCATTCGGGATGGACCAGCATGAGAAGTGGAAGGGGAGGCCTACAATCCTCTTGTTCATGATGCTTGGACTCTTGTAGATAATCATCTCTCTGACATGACTCTCTCAGTCATTAAGTCAATCAAAAATTCTTCGACTACTTTCTCAACAGCGTTGAGCTCATCCAAAATACAAGCTCGGGTCAACTAGCTCGGGTGTGAAATGAATTCAGAGACTACAGTGAATGGTATGGGAACAAAGAAATGATCATAGGGTGAAGTAATCTTAGGTTTCGAGCTCAAATTCTCACTTAGCAAAAATTATTCTTGGTGCGTGGCATGACAGACTAAGTAGGAAAACTTAGCAATGGTCTGCTTGCAATGGGTATGAGGTTGCATTAACTTATGTTCTATCCATTATGGAGTAGTCTAATGGTCTAATGAAGAGCCATAAATGCTTTCCGACCTGTTCGAAGCGGCAGTCGAACAGTTATATTGGCTTCCAACAACTATATTACTTTGCCTCGGCAAAGTGGCATATGTTGTTGTTCTGATTTCTCGATGAAGCTCCAATTCTGCAAAGTGTCTTGCTGCGAGATACCCTCTGGGATATTCTATAATTTTTTGATCTTAGCCTTCTTCTTACTTAGCTTTCTAGCCTTCTTTCCGGTGAGATTTGTCTCGGTGATTCTCTTCCCATTTTGATTCTTATTTTCCTTGGACATAGTCACTTCGTGTTGGTGAGATTCTCTCCTAGGGTTTAGGTATATCACTTCTTCTTTGTATGGGGTACAAATTTCAGCCTTTTGTGTAGCTTTGGCCTTGACATATTGGCTTCTAGTGTCAGATGGATTTGATCGGTTCTCTTGTTCTTCTATCAACTGTGTGATCCTTTTAGTCATGAAATCTTTTAATTCTTGTCTCTGTTGTTCTAAAACCTCTTCTTCTTCCTTCTTTTTGGCTTGATCTCTTTCAATCCATGGTTTTTCGAGTAGCATAGTAAACAGGGTGTGGTCCTCAATGAATTTGACAAACTCAAAATCTTCTTCTGTCGAAGTTCCATTGACTGTCATAGGTATCTGAGCGAGTTTTCCACATAACATTATCATTTTTCCTCTGAATAGTCCTATTCCTCCCAATGAAGGAATCATGGCAGGCTTCCCTATATCTTCCCAAGTTCTTTATGGCATAATGTTCACTTGTGTTTCTTCATCAAGAATACAGTCAATGTCAAAGTCCCCTATTCTTGCTTCGACTTGCTTCTTTTCTTTGAAAATCTCTGGTAATCGGACATCTTTATGTTCCTTTAGGGTTTCTTTCATCTATATTAATACTTTCTTTAATTCTTGCTGGGTTTCTGCCTTTTCTGGATCTTCCTTATGGTCTTCTTGATTCAAAATTATCCTTTCAATCTTAGTGATCATTCTAGGGCAATCCAGTACCTCATGGTCCATATCTTTACAACAGAGGAAACCAGGTCTTCTACCAGGGAATTCCTTAGCTACATGGCCTGGTTTTTTGCAACTGTAACAGAGGGTTAACCCTCTCTTTCTTTTAAATGATCCCCAACCTCTTTTGTACTATGCACTGGAATCGTGATAGCTAGCCTGCAAAAAATTGTTTCTAGGATCCTGCATCCATTTGTTAGTCCAAACATTCTTTCTATGCATAGGTATAACATATCTATCATTATACTTATCAAATCTATTCATATCAAACTTTCTTTCATCTATTAATGCCCTAGTTTTTAAGCTAGGATAGAATCTATCAAACATACCTAGATCCATGCTTTAGTAACAAAAAATTCCACTTATCTTACTTCTACAGAGCACAAAGCTTCCAGATCTAAGAACTTTTAACTATTCTTACCTTTATTAGAGCACAGAGCTTACATATCTTACCTCTTTTCTGCAGATCTGACCTCTTTCTTTCAGAAATTTCCACTTTTACTTTTCTTAGAGCATAGAGCGTTCGAATCTCATTTATTTTCTTCATATCTGATCTTCCTTTCTTCAAATCTAACCTTGTTTCTAGCACAAATCTTCACAGGTCAAATAAAAATTTGCGCACTAGGGCAACAGATCTACGCACAAAGCTTTCTTTTGCACAAAGTTTATTCTTCCTCAATTCCCAGCAATCACAGTTTCAAGTCTCGGCAACGGAACCATTTTTTGGCATAGGGGCAGACCCAGGGTTGAACACTCAATAGAAAACCAAAAAATCCCTAACTGCCAGCCCTTTCGTTAACACCTACGAAGTAGATGAAGTCTCACCTGAGGTAGAGGCAGGGGTGATTACAAGACTCAGGTGTCTGCAACCTTAGCTGGGACACATATCTATGATTATATCATTTATATAGCACTTAACATCAATCATTCATCAATATTCAACCCTTATTATACTTCATAGACAGCACAAAGCTTCTCAGTGTACACTCAGATCTACAGTATTTCAGCACTTAACCATAGTAACCCAGATCAGATCCAAAAGATCAACACTAAGCATCCTCATACACATCAGATCTAACAATCATATATATCTACGAAGAACAGAGCATAAGTGGATATATCAAAGCACATAGCACAAGCAAAGGTAAACATATTGAATCAAAGCACAGAGAATAAAACATACATTTGCGTGGTTCACCCTGACCCTGGGGCTACATCCACAAGATCTTCTTATTTATTATCGTCTTCAATCCATTACAAGCACAAAGCCTCCAAAACCCTTCTTCTCATAGGATAGAAGATCTGCATAGTTCACTAGATCCTTCTTCCTTACGTTACAACACTTAGATTTCTATAGAAACCTCACCATAACTTGCACCTAGCCTTGCAAGCCTTACACAGTTCGCATAGAGAACTTATTCAACATCACATAGATGCACTACCAATTGCACTAAGCAATCATATCTACTACTTATTAAATTTCCTATCCTTCTATTTATACATTACAAAAGTGGGCCTAAGCATGGGTAAACCCACAGGCTAACATCCCTTTCCCACTACATTAACCAAAAACCCTAAAAGGGTCCCAAAAGTGGACCGAGATCTTGTGATCTCTGCTTTGCCTGGCGCTCCATCTTTGACAGTCTGTCGAAGTCCAAAAATGGTCAAACATGACCAAGTGTTCCTCAAAACTTGGTCAAGGGACAACACATCTTTTCCATTGGTGCAGTAATTTGCGCATATTCTTTAATAAATTTCCTATAGTATCCTGTATGTCCCAACGTCGTTCTTAGCTGAAGGATTTTTTTTGGTGGTGGTAAGTTAACAATTACTGCAATCATTGCAAGATCTACTAATAAACCTTGTTTACATACTATGTGGCCCAATAGTATCCCAAACGGTGTTTTGAATATGCATTTCTTTATGTTCAGTGATATCTGGCGTTGTCTGCATCTTTCTAACATTAGGCATAAGACTTCTACATGGTCTTTCAACAGACTGTAAACTGTCCAATCATCCGGGCCTACTTCTAGGAACTGATGGATGAATTTCTTAAATGTAGCAATGACTACTCTGGAAAATATTGTTGGTGCATTCTTCAGTCCAAATGGCATGACTATGTATTGGTAAGATCCCCATTCTGTCACAAATGTAGTCTTGTATCTATCTTCTTGGGCTATCTTGATCTGATGGTAGCTTGATAATCCATCAGTAAATAAGTAAGCTTCATATCCTCCTATGTTCCCTAATACTTCATCCATGAATGGTGTAGGGAATGGGTCATGTAGGCATGCATTGTTCAACTTCCTCAAGTCGACGCATATCATGATCCCTCCTTGTTTCCTGTCATGAACTACCATCGGGCTTATCCATTTTGATTCTTCAAATGGTTCTATGATGTCAGCTTCGAGCATCCTTTCGATCCCAATTTTGACTTTATGCTTATATATTGGGTTCAGTCTGTATGGTCACTGTCTGATTGGTATCACTTCTGGTCTGAGCGGTATCTTCATTTCTCCTAGCTCTCCGACTATGCCCTTCATCTCTATAAATGTTGTGGGAAACAGGTCAGTATACTTGCGCAGTAACTTTGTTAAGCTTTCCAATGTTTTCTCATCCGAGTAGTCTCCAATGCTTGCCATTTGGGGCTGCTCAGCTATCCCAATATTTAATTTCTTTACTTTCATCGGCATGGAAATAAATTTTGATTCTATAGGTGGACCTTCCACTTCTCTTTCTCCTTCTGCTTCTTCAATATGAATATCACCCAGTTTGTCTTCATCTAGAGCTTCCTCTTACACATGGTAACATGACAGAATTTCTTTAACTGTTTGTTTGTTCCATTGTTATTGTTCTGTGATTTCAACTTCTGGTTCTTTGATGAATATTACTCCTCTTATATTATTTAGCATGACATCTATGTTAGGGTTCTCATGCTCGAATGAGAAAGTGACTGTAAAATTGTGTTGCAATGTCATCCAAGTTGTAGTTCCTTTGAGTAATTTCTGGTCTGTATACCAATTTGATGGTATTCCCTCTAGGGTGTGTATGAAGTGATGAGGCCATTCCTCTAGGGGTGTTAATTTCCACAACGTTCTGCACTTCTCCAAGTGTTCTGTTAGTACCCCTTGTCCATCATACTTCTATTGTTTATTGTTTCTATGTTCTGCACCAAACCTTATGCACAGTAACCACTTACATTAGTACCAGTCTATGATGGTCTCTTTATGTGTGACCCACCATCTTGCAGGTGTAGCCTTGAGTGCTATATCAAGTGATAACCGTCTTTGGTTCTATAAGAATTCATATTCATACTGTGCTCAGAATGTTTCCAAATCGTTTACTGCGTGGAAACTAGGTGGTTCTCTAATTTTTGTGCCTACCCATTTTACTGCGCAGTCTATTCTTGCACATCTCCTCGTGGACACTTCGTGTAGCCTTTGTTGCTAGTTTTCTAAAACGGTATCTGAATTTGTTGCACAGGAAGTGATCCTCTGCCAACTGAGTATCACATCTGCAATTGGGTTTACGTAATCCTCATTGCGGGTAGTTGTTCTGTACAACTGGACGATTTCCTCTAGGTCCAAACAAGTAGGTTCTACGACCCTCTCCCCTTTTGATCGGTCCAATGGCATGATGACCCTGTAT
>JASDQU010228475.1:6746-17152 GCA_032191745.1 Picea mariana | reverse complement strand
TGTATAGATCCCTCAAGTCTAGTTGTTCATCCTTCAGACTATTATGAGGAGCCAATAGGGCTAGTGGATATACCTAGATATGTTGCAGTGACCAAGAAGAGGCTAGCTTGGCTTTGTGACACTTTGTAGGATGAAAATATGCATGTAGCTCCCTGTAATAATTTTAGGGAGAGAAAACGACCTCATATATTCTCAATCTACATGGAGTCACATCATTAATTCCAAACCTTTCAATTACAAGGAGGAGTAGATGGCTTCGAAGATTGTATAGACTCAAAGGGAGTCAATTATAAAATGTAACATGTAGACTCAAAGTGAGAATGATCTCAGAGAAAGTCAGTTGGATCATAGGGAGAGTTGATCATTCATAGGGAGTTCCCCCTCAGGTTTAGGTGAGAAATTTTCTAGGACTGACAAACAAGTTTCATGAGTTGTGGAGGCTAGAAAGAAGCTTCAAAGGTGGGAGGATTCTAGCAGATGTGAGACCTCCTAAGACAATGGATGAAACTAGTTAGGAGGACTAGGGTATGGGTTTTTCCTCAGTCACAAAGGGATCAACCAGTGAGGTAGACTAGACAACATGGTTTTCTTTAGTGACAGAGGGATTTGACCTCATATTTCAAAATGAAGGATATTGACTTGATGCATTATTTGTCGGGATTAAATGTGTGGTAGAGACCATGTGAGATCTTCCTTAGATAAGGAAAGTACAAATTTGAGATCTTGAGCATATTTGGTATGATGGAATGCAAGTCCATGGCTACACATATGATGAAAAATATGAATAAGTTGTGTGATTCCACTTTAGATTCAAATATGGTGGATCCCACTATGCATAGGTAGTTTATTGGATCCTTAATGCACCTGGTTGAGGCACTTCCATTGGGTTGCATAAAATAATGTGTTAAGGTACCTTCATGGTATAGTTGGATATGGTCTAAGATCTGTCTTAGGTGGTGAAGTGAGGCTACAAGGATATATAGGTTCCTTCTAGGCAGGGGGTGGAGTGGATAAAAAAAGCACCTAGGCATGTTGTTTCAGCTTAGGATAAACTATGATATCTTGGTTTAGCACGAAGAAGAATTTTGTATCACTCAATACAATCGAGGAAGACTATATTGCAATTAATGTCACAAGTCACATGAATCTTGCAAGACTATTTGATCAGGATTTTGAGATAAAATATCATTTCATCCGAGATATGGTACAAAAGGGAGTAGTGTATCTCTAGTACATATCCACATATGAGAAGATTATGGATCATACAAGACATGGTATAGAAGGGAGAAATGTAGCTCCAATACATTTTTATAGAAGAGAATATTGTGGATCATCTGAGACATGGTACAAAAGGGAGTAGTAAATCTTCAATACATATCCACAGATGAGCATATTGTGGAAATTATACCCAAGCCTTTATCCAAAGTGATGGATAGAAGAGTGGCACCATGCAGAAAATATCCTAGAACATTTAGGTTGATTTGACTAAGAAGAATGATACATTCACTCATCGGATTAGCCATGTTGATTTCGCTAGTTGTTATTGGCTGAGGAACAATATTTCTCCTATTAGTCATGTTGATTTGACTAGGAGTGAAAAAGACTCGAGGTTCCCCAGAGACAATCTTGGTGTGATGCATAATGTCTCCCTCACTGAGAGGGAGTGTTGATGTTGGGGCATAATCAAGAAGAAATTCTCCCAGTATTGGTGTTGGTGCAGGCCCATTTAGGGATGAAAGTATATTTTGGGCGCAAGCCTATTTTTGCAGAGAAATATCTATTTTTGGAGCATGTGTCAGAGGTGGAAGAAAAGAAACATGCAGAAAAAGAAGGAAAAGTAACATGCAGAAGGAGGAAAAATAGTGTGGTCCACATGCAGACAGACCTAACCCTGTTAGGGTTAGGGTTTTGAAAAAAATATAATTTCTATAAGCCAATAGAGTATTATAAATAAATACCTAGGAGGTCTAGAAGATGTTTATTATTTATTGATTAGGTGAGGAAATATAAGGTTGAGTTGAATAAGCTAGTTTTCTAGGGTTAGATCACAGGATGTGGAGCTTGGTGTGATATAGTCTACCTCACAAAGGGTATTTACTCTCCTTTTGATTGTAATCCAAAAGAATGTAATGCACATACTACAAACTTTATAGAAGAATGAATACAAGTGAAGAAGAGACAGATCTTTGTGGATCTAAACCTGGAGGTGTGAACCATGGTAAATATGGTGTGTTAATGTGTTTGAATGGTTGATTTGATGTTATGTTATGAATAAGTTACATAATGAATGGTAATCTATATAATCATACCATGCATGCATAGTTATATGAATGAATGAACACTACCTTAGATGGATGAATAATTATATTGATGCATGAGGGAAATAGTTAGTAGACTGTCCCAATCCCTTCCTAGACTGCAAAGACCTGAGTATTGTAGTCCCCCATAAATATATCTTGGGTGAGACTACGTTGTGGACTATGTGTCAATGATTCCTTCTGGTTTATGAGGAGGGATGATAGTTTTGAAGGTTTTGTTGGAAACCTATTGAGATCAGACCCTGGGTCAGCCCAGGCATCAAAAAAATGGTTTTGTTGTCGGCTAGAACTGCAAAATATTGAGTGGAAGGGATCTGTGGAAGAAAATCATAGACAATGAAAGCATACAAGAGAATGTTCAGGATATGGAATCTAACAATGGCACATATTAAAATGTGGTTAAGGAAAAAGGAACTCAAGTTTGCGCAGGACACTAGAAACCCTAAATTTACACCATGCAAATATCTCGACAAATATGTGTTTAGAGACTTCCATGAAGTATTTTTCTATGAATTCCCTCATTTGTTGTAGTAGTGGTTATTGATTTTGAAATAAAACCATCCTACAAATCAAATTAGACAGCTAGAGTGGCGTTCTGTGGAGATCACACAGTTGCAGCAAGTCAATAATAAATTTACATGCTTAATAGATTTTTGGTTAGATATTATTATTGCAGAGTTTATCATTGAATTTGTAGTTGATAGCACGAAGTTGTACACTGCTTTAGAGAAGGATTTTTTTAAGGGACCCAAAGGTAGGTACATCATATCACTTTATACTTTTATCAAGATTTATTGCATCAAAAAGGTGTGATGACGATGGAATCATATAACACAACTTCCCTGTGTGCATGGGGGAAGAGGGGAAGCACTCACAAGATTTTGAGATATGGATAGGGAGATGGATAAGGGGAAGAAAAAGGAGTCCATGGACCCAATCATGATGGATGCAGACAAGATAAAGAAGATATTGAAAAAATATAGAAAGACATGTAGTGGTAGACCTTACCAATATAAGATGAATAATAAAAAGAGGGTCATAGCTGACATAGAGGGCTTGACGAGTGATGAAGAAAAGGTAGAGGATATATAGGCTGTGGAGAATATTGAGGAAATACTTTACAAAACATATGAAAGGAAAACACGAGGTTCAGGTTCAGGAGAAAAAAGAAGAACTCCAGTCAAGATCACAGTCAGTGTGGAACCTACAACCCCATGTGTGACTAATACACCTGAAAGAACACCATCTTGTTATCATAGAAATAAAAAAACTACAGTAGAAGTAACATAATTATACAGAGTTATCCATGCATAATAGACACAATATTTTTACCTTGGGAAACCCAACCTTGGGAGAAAACCCAACAACTTTTCCTAAGAATAATTTGTTGATGTTTTGGTAGCTGCGGGAGGTATTTTCCTCCGAGAAAACCTTTCCTAGATGAAGAGAAGATTCTGGAAAAAAAATAAAGACCATTCAACAGTGGAAGAACACCCCAGAAGACAATTCGGCCCACCAGAGAAGAATAAAGTAAATTTGGAACCTCCAAGACGAGAAGTTGGCCCACAGAGAAAAAATAAAGGGAAAATATAATTTCCAAAAGAAGAAGTCAGCAAAGCTAAACTGACAAGAAGACTATAAATAAGGAGATGTCTTTCTCATTTTGACTCACTCATTCATTCATCACTCACTAAAGGAGAAGGTGCTAGTCTTAGGCAAGGAAGGCAGACACATCACTACACTTTGGATATTCTTGGTTGGTTATTCTTGGTGTTAGTTTTATCTTGTTGGATCCCGCTCTAAAGAGGTGCGCTACTTATTTATAGTGTTGCTGCCACATCTTTGTGGTGTTGCTTTTGTAGATTCCTAGTTTATATTGTGTGCTAGGCTTGTGCTAGGGTTATTCATTATCTATTTTCTCTTAAAAGCTAGTTCATGGTTGGATTATTTGAACGAAATCTATCTAAGAAAGGTTTTTTGGGTTTTTCCCCCCATTTGGGGTTTTCCCAGGATAAACTCTTGTGTTCTCGTGTTCTTGTTTATGTTTCTTATATTTTAGTACATGATATAATTGTTAAAGTAAAAAAAATATCTAAGAACACTGGTAACTCTATTTTTGTGTAAATTAAGAAAAATATAACATGGTATTAGAGTTGGTTAGATTTAGAACAATTTAACCACCAGAAGGAAGGTTGTTTGCAACAACACCTTGACGTAGTACCTTACCGTTGCATTGTTATAATTTTCCAATATCGTTGAGCACTATTTTAAAGGCGTTGGGATTGATTTCACTATAGAGAAGATTTCCCTACCCCAGCACACGCTTGCAACACTTTGTTTGCAGTTTGTTGAAGTTCAAAAATTTGAAATTTCTTAGATCTAGGGTTTATACCAGTGAAAATGAATATCAGTATGAGAGTTGAAGATAGACTGGATGGAGCAGATAAATTCAGATCCTAGAATCATAGGGTACTCCTCATTCTAGAATATAATGAGTTATTGGATCATGTGAAGCAGGTGCTTCCAGAACCAGAAGAAGACGAAGCCAAAGAAAAATTCAGGAAGAATGAATTCAAGGCCAAGAGGGTCTTGAAAGACTTGATTAAATATCATATCATACAAAATGTATCATAACTAAAGAAACCAAAATAAATGTTTGATTTCCTAACCATACATTATGAAATAAAGAAAACCAGCCATAACCTTACTCTAAGGCATCAACTCAGAAACGTGACGATGAAAAAAATTAGAAATAGTCTCCATCTATTTCATGAGAATATCACAAATCAAGGACCAGTTAGAAGCTATTGGGGACTCAGTGGATGACCCTAAACTTCTTCCTAATACACTCAATGTATTCCCTTCCTCTTAACACACATTTGTTCAAGGGATTTGTGTAAGAAATTTTCCCAAATTTGACAAGTTATGGTTAGATTTCACTCAAGAAGAATCAAAACTAATATCCAAGTCACAGAAGGAAAATGATGATGAAAATCAAGCTCTTGCTGCTCATGTGAAGAAAAGTAAAGAAAGGGGAGAAGTCCTTCTGAAGAAAACTAAAATACCACACTATAATAAGGATGCATAGATATTCATATGCTACAACTGTAAGAACATGGGACATTATGCCACTCAATGTCCTCATAGAAATGAAAATGAAAATAGAAAACATCATGCACATGCAACACATATAGAAGATCCCATATCCCATAAGAAGGAAAAGGATGAAGAATTTGTATTTGTTTTAGCACTCATGGGCACTATCACTCAAGGAAGTGATACTTGGCTTGTAGATAGTGGTGCTTCCAAGAACATGACCGTATTCAAAAGTTCCCTTACAAAATTAATAGAAAAGAGATCATCCCTTCAAGTGGAGCTTGGGGATGATTCTAGACACATAGTGAAAGGAATTGGAGAAGCCTCTTTTCAACTTCACTCAGGTAACCCTATTTCAATTAAACATTGTTTTCTTGTAAAAGACTTGAAGAAGAGTCTTCTTTCTATTTCCTTTCTAGAAGCTAAAGGTTTCAGGGTAGCTTTTGAGGATGGTCAATTTATTCTATGGCCCAAGAAGTCAAGCATAGATAAAGCTACCGTAATTGTTGTATGAGAGGGAGGATTGTATAAATTGAAGGGACATCAAGAAAAATACCTTTTACACAACAACATTATCTTCGGTGATCTATGGAACCAAAGAATTGATCATATAAATTATAGAGCACTATCGATATTGAGAAATATGGTTACAAGTCTACTAGACATTTAGGTAGAACGTGATGGAGTATGCAAAGGTTTCACACTTGCAAATAATGTCAAAGGAATATTTACTAGAAATGGTAGCAGGTCCAAGGGCATATTGAAAATCATACACTTCGATGTATGCAGACAGATGATGGTTCCATCCTTAGGAAGCTTTGTATACTATGCCTTATTCATATATGACTACTCACGAAATACATGGATCTACTTCTTGAAAGAGAAAGATAAAGTCTTCAACAAGTTTCAAGAATTCAAGGATTTAGTTGAGAATTTCTCTAGAAATAAGATAAAAATCTTGAGATCTAATAATGGAGGTGTGTACAACTCAAATGAGTTAAAATACTTTCGCAGATAAGTAGGAATTAATAGGGAGATGAAAACTCCCTACAAACCCCCAAAAAATGAGGTTGTAGAGAGAAATAACAAATCCATCATGGAAGCAACTAAAGAAATTATCCATGACTAGGGCTTACCCATGCGCTTATGTGAAGAATCATCCAATACATTTTGTATGTCTAGAATAGAATTCCTCACAAGATATTGGGGAACAAGACACCTGAAGAGGTGTTCACTAGAAATAAACCATAAGTCAATAACTTGAGGATATTTGGTGGTCTAGTGTACATACATGTTCCAAAAGAAAAGAGAACAAAGTTGGAGCCTTTGGGAAAGAAGGGTACCTTCGTTGGATAAAATGAGACTTCAAAGGATTAAAAGATATATATTCATGGATAGAGACATATTTAGATCATCCGGGATGTCACATTTGATTAATATGAAGCCTTTGAAACATATAGGGAGTCTCACATGGATGGGAACTGAGATAAATAAAAATCTCCAAATCATGGTTGAATCTACTCCATAGGAACCCATTTCAAAAGTCCAAAAGGATATGGGAGAGTCAGAGAGACTTATATATCCACTAAAATAAGCTATAGTCAACATAAAGATACCAACTTGGCTCAGTAACACTTTGTGGAAATTTGAAGGACATGCATCTCCTAAAGGATCTCTCAGATAGAGAAATGGACCACACAATTTTTCCATCTATGTGGCATTGATGAGTAAAATTATTGATTCAAAACCTTCCACCTTTGAATAATATGTTAAGTACTAAGTATGGAAGGATTCCATGATTGAGGAGTACTAGTCCATCATGAATAATGATGTGTGGGCAGTGTCTCCAAGACAATAAGGGAAGTTAGTAGTGACTTCCAAGTGGATCTACAAGATCAAGCATGTTGCAGACGACAACATAGAGAAGTACAAAGTGATATTTGTGGATAGAGGGTTCTACTAGAAAGAGAGAGAATACTATGATGAGACATTTCCTCTAGTATAAAAGTACACTTCCATCAAGTCGATTATTGTGGTTGCTTCTACAATGGGATTGAAATTACACCAGATGGATGTCAAGCTTGCTTTTTTGAATGGTTTGATTGAGGAAGAAGTGTACATAGAGCAGCCACAAGGGTTTATGATTCATGGGAAGGATTCCCATGTGTGTAAACTGAAGAAGGATTTTTACAGACTAAAGTATGAACCCAGGGCATGGTATTCCAGGATAGAAAACTATATGATGATCTTGGAGTTTACCAAGATTGATTTAAATACCAAAATTTAATACAAGTTTGAATATGGTTTTCATTGATCTTGGTCCTGGTTATGACAAAATAATTGCTCAGACAAATACAGACAATGGGTGAAAAACCCAACACAACATACTACCAATAATTATGGAAGGCTCACATTCAATTTCGAAAGATACCCACAAAACTATGAAAACAAGATACTAAATTTCCACGCACATTCAACAAAGATATCTCGTGCACATCTACGCGAGATAACAAAATGTACAACGTGTGGTCCATACGAATGACAGTCAGGAAACCCACGTGAATGGGGAAATAGTGTATTGATGATTTTGGCCATGCCTCAACAACTCCTGGTATGAAGTAGTTCTCGACCATACCCTAAAATCTCCCTAAACTTCTGCCTTGGGATCACTGAAAGGGATGGGAGGTACCTCCAAAGGCCTCCCATTCGTTGTTGTAACTAGTTGAAAAATATCTTTCCATCCTCCTATAAATAGAGGGTCATTGTATGAAAAAAAAAAAGAAGAATCCATGGAATTGTTATGTTGTTCAAATTCTCTAGGAGAAATACATCTTTCCCTTGAGCCATAAGTTTGAGAAAATGTAGCATGGAGCTATCTTTACACCTCTTGTGAAGTTAAGCCTTGGGTATTTTTCACGATTGTAGACTCATCAATGGAGAGTGATAGCTCTAGTTTTTTGAGGGATCAAAGGACACTCCCTTAGGAGGAATAGGGAACTCATTATCACATATTTATCCTCTTGGTGCACTCAATTCAAAGAATCAATTCTATTGGGTAACCATTTCATGTGTTCAATTTCATGCATCACTTGTTTATATTAGTTTATTTTGTTTCTTATTTTTAGTTTCTATTTGTTTGTTTTATATCCTTTTTTCTAACTTGCAGGTCCACTAACTTGCTAACCATCTTTCTGTTATGCCTTGTTACCTTACTAGGGTAGTTAAGGGGCTCTCTTTTGCTCACTCTTGTGAAAAAAAAAATCCAAGTAGTTTGGCGAACATACAGTTTGATTACCATTAATTGATTACATATATATTTCAAAACATTGTTGAGATAGTGTACATTTACCGAAGCACTTGTTCATTTATTCTTCTCACTACCACTTGCACACATATACATATATTCTAGAAACATCGGGTAACCACAACATCCCTATCATTTTGTACATCTAAAAACCTCCCCCCAATATTGGGAGGTGTTCCCAATTTGGTTGACACATCAATACAACCAACACACACACCAGTGAGTGCGACGTTTTTAGGATTATATTTACTTGGGTCCACCTTGCTAGGCACCATTATCTAGAAGAATCCACCCATCTAGTAGTCCTTCCTCTGTAATAATTGGCTCTCCAACCATCAACCACCATGGAAGGACCACAACACCTACCATATATAACCCCATCCTCTTCTTCCCAGTTAAGAAAAACTTGGGCACCCTCTCCTAGTTATATTGTCCATCCACCACACACATGGAGTAAAAAGAGATGCACCCACTATCAATGCCCATGGCATGGGGGAAATGCTTGTACATATGGGGGCACTCATATTTCCCACAAAAACTAAAATGAAACCAAGCATATATATACCACCCATACATGGAATAATCACCCTTACCCATTTTGTGATCTCTATGGTCAACCATTCCATCAGTACCCTAAAATCACTCTAGTACTAGTCCAAGCAGTTTGTTTGGAGCAGATTCCAAATAATAAAATTAGTGGTTCTCCTTACACTGCTTCAACGTCGCTTGCCCCCCCCACAAAATGCACCCATTACTCCATCAGGTGAGGTTCCATTTACCTCGACAACATTTGTAACCCCTCACATGGGAAACTCCCCCTGAAACCCAATCTACATCACGACTGAGGCTCAATCATGTAGACTTTGGGGAACCCATTCCAACTCTAGTACCCCAATTTCTATTATACTGTATCCTTGTAAGGAAAATGGAAGTGTATACCAACACCTATAATGGGCCATCACCCTTTATTGGGATCAACTTATCCAAGCATGACTGCCATCTTCTACCCTATTTAAAATATAGGTCATCATTAAAACCTTTATAGTTTATCTGTGTATTATAGATGATGGGGCATCCTCATGCATTATGTCCTCATCATCTTGTAAACAACTAGGATCCCCTACTCTTATCCCATCGATGACTAGGTTAAGAGCCTTTGATGGTAGACTATGTTCCTCCTTAGGAATATTACTTAACCTCCCCATAAAGATAGGTGGTAAGATGATTTTGATTAATGTTGTTGTCATGGAAGGTTTGGTGGATTACAATATTCTTCTAGGCCTTGATTTCATCTATTTCATGAGTGTTGTGGTGTCTTCCCTCTTTTAAGTCATGATATTACCACATGTGGGATGCATCATCACCATCGATAAAATCTCCTACACTGACCCCCTTCCTCAATATTCTCATAATAAAACCTCACGTCATGTTGCTCACATTGAGTCCATGCACTATGTGTCCACTTCCACTAGTCATGCAACATCCACTCCACAAACAAATGATCCCATGACTCTAGAAACACCTCCTCACCACTTGGGCTATGAGGTTGGGAAGATTCACTCATCCTTAGGGGAATTCAAGCTTGTTTCTTCCCCCAAACCCAAAAGAAACCATGAAATCTCAACTACATTATTCCGAGAGGACGAAGAATTCATTGAGGCCACTACTTGTTTCCATGATTCTAGTGA
>JASDQU010228471.1:0-16865 GCA_032191745.1 Picea mariana | reverse complement strand
AATCAATTATCACCTAATTAATTTTTTTTTAAAGTGAACAAATTCAATTATTACATTAAATTTAATATGAAAAGTACACAAATTCAACCATTAAATTTAATACCAGAAAAGTATACTTTCACCAAATAAATTAAAATACTCAAATTCATCAATTAAATTTAATATGAGGAAAGAATAGTTCCACCAAATAAGCAAAAAATACATAAATTCAACCATTAAATTCAATAGGAATTGTGAGGAAAGGAAAGTATAGTTTCACCATCCTTAAAGGTTTTAATGCTTTATTTTTTAGACTTCCCTTTTATTTATTTTTTTATTTCTAGTTATTATTTTAATTCAAATTTAATTTTTAAATTATAGTCTATCAAATTATTTTTAATTTTAGCATATCAAATTATTAATTTTCATTCATTAAAATATGTTAATAATTTTTTTAATGTATATTAAAATAAAAAAATTATAAAATTAAATTAAATTATTATTGTATAAATATCGATTTTAAATATTTTGTTTATATTATTTATTGTTTTTTAGTAATCATGAAAAATTAAACATAAATCTATTAATTATTTAAGTATTTTTTTTTTAAATATAAGATATAATAAAGCATAATAATATAAAATTATTAATTATTTAACTAATGTAATATTTACATCTTTCTTTAGATTTATATTAATAATTTTTATTAGATATATTTACATTATTTAAATTTTTCAATTTTATAAAGAAAGACCTACTTAATTATATTTCCATATTAGATTTTATTTTCAAAATATTTACTCCACTACCACCCTTCCTAACCTCTTAACTCAACAAAAGTATGGTGATGTTGGAAAGCTTCTCTTAATGCTTTTCGAGCATAGAAACAAAATTCTAAAGAATCTCAAGTAATCACTTATCCTCTTAAGGTCCGATAGACCAATTCGGTCTTAGTGGATGTTAATCATCATCATCATCATAATTTTAAATATATTTATATGATCTAAATTTTCCAATTCTACAAGGAAAGACCCACTTAGACCAATAAAATAAAAAATGTTTAAGTTGACTTATAAAATTAAAATAAAAATAAAACATTCATGAGTTTGTTTTTGAATTTATGATTGAAAAGTTTATTTATTATGATAAATTGTCCACTTACTCTTTTAAGGACAAATAGATGAATTCGATCTTAGTGGATGTTAATCATCATTATATGACTTTTATATTTAATATATTTTTAAAATTTAAAATGTATTAATGAAAATCATTTAAGTGATTTTCATTAAT
Source organism: Picea mariana (assembly GCA_032191745.1). Lineage (NCBI taxonomy): Eukaryota > Viridiplantae > Streptophyta > Pinopsida > Pinales > Pinaceae > Picea > Picea mariana. The sequence continues at coordinate 15,596 of JASDQU010228471.1, read as the reverse complement.
ACATTTTAAATTTTATTTTAAATTATTTAAGTAACTTTCATTAACATACTTTAAGATTTATTTTATTGTTATAAATTTATGTACGTGTTTACTTTATTTTATTATTATAATTATGCAACTTTTTGTTTTGAAATCTTTTATAAATTATTATTTGGTTGGTTTACTTGAAAGTAAATTGTTTAAAATAATGATTAAAATACTAACATATAAAATAGAAATATCTTTAATTAAAACTAATTATTTAAAATAATGAAAAAAACACTAACACATAAAATACAAATAATTGAATAAATTTAAACAACAATAATAAAAACAACATCAAATAAAAGAATAAAGTAAAATATTAATCATATTCAAAAATTATATATATATATATATATATATATATATATATATATATATATATATATATATATATATATAACTATTCAATGTAAATCAAATGTATAATAAAAATATATCAAGAGAAATACAATATTTTATATTTTGATTGATATGAAGAGATTTAAAATTTGTCAAAAGATATAAATATCTTTCATATATTTAGGAAAGATTCTAGTAAAAAATAAATTTATTTTGATGAAAAAATTGTTTTATTATAAAATATAAAAAGAAAATAATATATAAAAATAATACACTTTGGCATCATTTTGGCATTATCTTTTTGAAATTTAAATGGTTGAAGATGAAAAGTATTTTCTCCTAGATTTCCCTTGTATGTTAGTTGTATGAATCTATCTACAAAAACAATATCATGAAATAGATCACAATTAGTCATAAATGGATTTTAGATAAATAATTTAATACTATCAATCATAATTTCTTTTAACCCCTTCATTTGTGTTTTCCTGATAATCACAATTTGCAAGACCAAAAAGTGGAATGCATAAATGCATAGTCTAATTTTATATATGCTTATTTGGAAGGGATATATTTTTACATTCAAGATCATTTGCTATCAATGTCTTTAGAACAAGTACGATTCTAAGTTTCCTTCTATGTAATAAATTAGATTAATTCAAAGATCTTATCTTTGTCGCAAAGGAAACACTTCGTTAGATTAAAAAAAAAAAAAAAAAACTTGGCCACAACTTATTTTTCGTAATGTGTTGAACAAATACCAATCTTGTGATGCGACAAAAATAAAATGACATTACAGTGTAATGAACAAACCGAACGTTACAATTTGATGAACATAGTAATGTTGCATGGTGTTGAACATAGTAACGTCGCAATGTGACAAACAAAGTAACGTTGCAATGCGACGAACATAGTAACGTTGCAATCTAACGAACATAGTAACATTGCCAAACATAACAACTTTGGAATCTATCAATCATATTAAAGTTGCAATGTGACAAACACAAGTGAACATTGCAATGTGACGAACATAGCGATGTCTTTGCTATGTGAATAATAAAGTCTCAATGTAACAAACATAAACGAATGTCGCAATGTGATGAACATAGTGACATTGCCACTATGTGAATAATAACATAAAAATGTGACGAATAGAAATGGATGTCGCAATGTGACAAACATAGCCTAGTTGTCACAATGTGATGAACATATCCTCACATTGCATTGTGGCACATATATCCTAATGTCACATTGTGACAAACATTTCCAGATGTTGCAATATGAAGAACACAAACCATTATCACAATGTGATGTACATAACCCCTTGTGGCAATGTGACAAACATAGACCAACATTGCAATGAGATGAACATTTCCCGACGTCACTATTGGGTATGTGTTATATTCTTTGCACGAGTAGCAGTGTCTGAGCGTATGCATCGGGCACGCAGGGGGGTTAGAGGGGGGGTGCAGGGGGGCGAATGCTCCCCATGCATGGGTTCAGGGGCAAGGCCCCTAATAAAAAAAATTCTGCCTCAGAAAACGTGTCACATATTTTTCTGCCTCGAAAAATGTGTCACATATTTTTAGTGGTTTTTTGGTACATGGTTTCTTTGCCGATGTTTTTCTATTTACGGTTAAGGAATTAGGGTTGTGGACTAATCCAGGTCATTGGGTTGGGTTTTTGGATGTCGATGCCTCCTATATGTATATTGTATTGTAAACAATGTAACACAATGAATGAATATAGAATATGTAGGTTTTCCCGGTTTGGGTTTCTAGGGGGGAAATCTTTATGTAATGTTTGTATTTTCCATTGTATATTTTATGTTCTTTTATTGAAAATTTATTTGCAGTAAATATTGTACAAGGTTAGAATCTACATTTGGTATCATAGATTTTGTTGGCTTCAGGGGGATGTCTTTGTGGGCAAGGGTTTGGCTCGAGACTGTGATAATCCTTGTTACAGTGGGAGATCTATGGTATTGATTTTTCAAGTGAAAAGAAATGGAAAGCAATTCGAAGATGGAGATCGAGAAGTTTAATGGGAAAGGTTTTGAGCTGTGGAAGCTCAATATGGAAGATCTGTTGGTGGACAAAGATTAGTGGATCGCAGTAGATCCAGGTACTGCACCTACAGGAACTTCAGTAGATGATTGGGAAAATTTGGATCCGAAGGAAAATAGCACAATCTGACTTTATCTCTCAAATTCAATATTACTAAATGTGTCAGAGGAAGCTACAACCAAGGATTTATGGGATAAGTTGGGGAATTTGTATTAGTCTAAGTCCCTAGTGAATAAAATATTCCTGAGAAAGAAGTTGTATAACCTGAGGATGAGAGATGGAGACTCGATGGTAGAACATTTGAACACCTTCAATACCGTGGTAAGTCAGTTAGTATTTGTTGAGATTAAAATTTCAGATGAAGATAAATGTATTAGTTTACTGTGTTCTTTACCAAACTCATGGGATAGTCGGTTTGTGGCCATAGGAAGTAATACAACTTCCTTGAAGTTTGATGAAGTGGTCTCATCTTTGTTGTTTGAGGAGATGAGATGAAATAATATGGAAGGACAATGCACAAACACATTATTTGCAAGAGGACTACCCCAGAAAGAAATATATCTAAGTTCTCAAGTGGGAGATCTAAGTCTAAGGGTATATCTAAATCTCCCAGAAATTTTTTAAGAGTATGCTGGAGATATGGAAAAGAAGATCACTACAAGAGGCAGTGTAGATCCAAAGTTGAGAAAAAGAAGGGATTTGAAGAATATCCTTCTACAGAAGAAAAGACCTCCAAAGAAGGAGGGGATGTGTACTTGGCCTCTTCAATCACACATGTAGATCATGAGGCATGGTTGGTTGACTCTGGTGCATCCTTTCATATGACTCCCCACAGGGAGTGGTTCTGCGAATATGAAAGGTATGTTGGAGGTAATGTTTTCTTAGGTTATGATTAGACCACCAGAATCATAGGACAAGGAAGAGTAAAGTTGAGGCTCATAGATGGAAGGATTATAACACTTCCTAGTGTTCTGCACATCCCAGGTTTGGCCAAAAATTTGATTTATGTAAGAAAAATGGACGATGCAGGGGTAAGAACAATATTTGAAAAGGAAACATGTAGGATGGTTCAAGGAACAATGGTGTTGTTGATGAGAGTTCAATTTGGAACTATGTATAAGTTGCAAGGAAGCACTATCAATGATGGATGTAATAGTTTCATTGTTCCTGATATTGGATTTGAAGAAGAAAGAACTCCTACAATCTCTGGAGAAAAGCTTATGTTGTGGCATAAAAGACTGGGGCATATCAGAGAGAAGGGTCTTCTACTACTACATGGTAAAGGTATGGTTGAAGGTATGTCTAACTTCTCTATGGATTTTGATTTATGTGAACATTGTCTATATGGGAAGCATAATCGGGTAAGATTCCCCTATTGTGCAATGAGGGTAGAAGGACTTTTACATCTAGTTCGCAGTGATTTTTTTGGACCTGTGTTTGTCCCATCATTGGGAAAATCTGTGTACTATGTCTCATTTATAGATGACTTCTTGAGGAAGACTTGGATATATTTCCTCAGGAAGAAATATGAAGTATTTGACAGGTTTAAAGAGTTTAAGGCTCTTGTTAAGAATCAAACAAAGAAATGAATTAAGGTGTTGAGGAGAGATAATGGCGGAGAGTTATGCGGGAATGAATTTGAATAATTCTGTAAGAAGTGTGTTATAGAAAGGCAGAAGAATACTCCATATACACCTCAAAATAATGGAGTTGCATAAAGGATTAATAGGATGTTGATGGAAAAATCAAGGTGCATGCTCAGTGGTGCCATGTTAGGGAAATAATTCTGGGCAGAGGCAATGGGTACTGCATGTTACCTGGTCAACAGATCACCCTCATCAGCGTTGGATGACAAGACTCCACAAGAGGTATGGACTATAAGGAACCTTCTCTCACACATCTCAAGGATTTGGTTGTGATGCATATTTTCATGTTCCAAAAGAAAACATGAGTAAGCTATATAAGAAGGCCAAAAAGTGTATCTTTATTGGATGTAAAGATGGGCTCAAATGTTATAATCTTTGGAACCCAGAAACTAAGAAGGTAGTGTATAGCCGAGATGTGGTATTTAGAGAAATGAAGGATGTTGTTAAACAAGAAATCCTACCAAGTAAGGAAGAACCAAAGAAAATAGAGTTTGATTTAAAGGATGATGAGTTAGACTCTACAGAAGAACAAGAATCAGAAGAAGAAGATCCTCATACTCCAGTATTGAGGAGATCAGTTCGATAAAGAAGGCTACCAGAAAGGTATACTCCATCTGATTTCCATTCAATGTTTTTATTTTCCTATTATTGATGATGATCCTAAAACTGTCAGGGAGGCAGTGGATTCAGAGGATGCAAATCTCTAGAAAAGGGCCATGGACGAAGAAATGGAATATTTGGATAAGAATGAGGCTTGGGATCTAGTGGAGTTGCCAACTAGAATAAATCCCATTGGCAGCAAATGGGTATTTAAAAAGAAGCTAACTGCAAAAGGAAAAGTGGAGAAATACAAAGCTCGGTTAGTAGCAAAGGGTTATTCCCAGGTTGAGGGAATTGATTTTGGTGATATTTTTTCTCATGTTGCCAAGTTAACCTCTATAATATTTATGTTATCTATTGTTGCTGCATTTGATTTTGAAATAGAAAAAATGGATGTGAAGACAACATTCCTACATGGGGATCTGGAAGAAGAAATCTATATGAAGCAACCAGAAGGTTATGCTATGAAGGGAAAGAAGGAGTTGGTATGCAAGCTGAAAAAGTCCCTGTATGGTTTAAAACAATCACTAAGGATGTGGCATAAAAAATTTGATACTTATATGTTGGTACTTGGCTTCACAAGAAGCAAAGAGGATCACTTTGTGTATTTTAAATTAATTGGCGATCATTTGATTTATTTTTTCTTGTATGTGGATGACATGTTGTTGATAGGAAACAACAAGGAGATTATCTAGGATATGAAAACTTAGTTGTCCTCTAAATTTGACATGAAGTATCTCGGTGCTTCAAATGTCATTTTGGGCATGGAAATTAAAAGAGATCGGAAAAGATGGAAACTCTGGTTAAATCAGAGAGAATATGTCGAGACAATATTGCAAAGGTTTAATATGCAGGAATGTTAAACGATCAAGGTTCCTATTCCTATTGGTGTAAAGTTATCTCCAGATCAGTGTCCCAAGACACATGAAGAGGAGGAGGACATGTCTCGTGTTCCATATGTGAGTGCAGTTGGAAGGTTTATGTATGTAATGGTCTGTACTAGACCGGACATTGCACATGCAGTGGGAGGTTTGAGCAGGTATATGTCAAAGCTAAGGAAGGAGCACTGGACAACAGTAAAAAGGGTTTTCATGGATTTGTGTGGCACTATTAGCTATGGATTGTGCTACAAAGGATGACCGAGATTGGACAGAGTGGTGGATATACATGGATTTTTAGATGCAGATTGGGTTGGAGATCTGGATCGTAGGAGATCTACAATTGGGTATGTGTTTAACCTGTTTGGAGGAGCAATAAGTTGGATGAGAAAAAGACAGGCTGTAGTGGCACTTTCAACTACAGAAGTTGAATACATGGCAGCCACTCATGCAAGTAAGGAAGAAATATTGTTACAAAGATTGTGTTCAGGTATTGGGTTGGTACAACAAGTTGTAAGGATAGATAGTGACAATCAGAGTGCAATTTTTCTGGTGAAGAACCCAGCTCATCATTCAAAGATAAAGCATATTGATATTCAATATCACTTTGTGAGAGACATGGTTGAAGAAAAGAAAGTATTGATGATGAAGGTGGACACCTTGAAGAATGTTGCAGATTCATTAAAAAAATATGTGAGCACTGAGAATTTCTTTTGGTATAGAGGATCCATGGGCATTGCTTCCCTGGATTGTTGACTATGTAACCCTGTAACCCCTTGTATGAAAAGAAAACAAGTGGGAGAATGTTGGGTATGTGTTATATTCTTTGCACAAGTAGCAGTGTCATTGAAATTTTTTTGGTATGTGTTATATTATGTGTTACTGAAAATCTGTTTGCAATAAATATTCTACAAGGTTAGAATCTACAGTCACAATGTGAAAAACATAACATGATGTAACAATGTGATGAAAAAAAACTGATGTCGCAATGTCATGAATAAAACCTGATGTCGTAATGTGACGAACAAAACCTGATGTCGCAATGTGACGAACAAAACCTAATCAACATTACAGTGCAATCATGCCATAGTAAACCATGGTTAAACATAATCAACATGGACCACCATAATCAAATCCATATGGTCTACGAAGGTTAGCCATGGGCATGGTCAACCATAGTCAACCTTAGTCAACCATAGTCAATCATGGTCATGGTCAACCACAGTCAACTATGATGAAGGTCAACCATAGTTAAGGTCAACCATAGTTAACCATACTCTTAGTCATGGTTAACAATAATCAACCATATTTAAGGTAATTCTCAACCATAGTCATAGTTCAGGCCAAACATGTTAAATTTCATCCATATTCACAATCAACCATGGTCATGGCCATCCATGGTCATCTATGGAAAATAACTATCAAACATAGTAACCCTTGTTGGCCATGGTCAATAATAGTCAACCATGGTCATGGCCAAGCAAGGTCAACCATAGTGAAGGTCATGCTCAACCATGGTCAACCATAACCAAACATTGTAAACCAAATCCAACCATGGTATATCAAAGTTAAACATAGTCATGGTCAGTGTCATGGACAAAAACTATCAACCATGGTTAAGCATTGTCAACAAAGGTCAACCATGGTCAACCATAGTCATTGATAGTAAACTAAAGTCAACCAAGGTCTACGGAAGTTAAACATGGTCATGGTCAACCATAATTAACCATGGTCATGGTAAACCATTTGTTATGAGGAAAATATTTCTATGGCATGGTGATGCAGACCCTCGACCCTCTGGCCGGGATCTACTCAAGATAGTTCTAAATTCTCCTCGAGCCAAAGAAACTCCCTCAGATCCCTATTGGAACCTCATGAACTTGATCCATAGGTCCTTCGTGAAAATCGTCCCTGCGCAACTTAACACTAGGCACGAGCCTTACATCTCCATGCGACACAATTGGCCTTAGCGCAAGCGCTTTCCACAACTCGCGAGTTTGTGAGTCAAAGACCCTCGACTCCTCTTTCTCCAAATGCCGATACCCGAAATGTGATACAAGTATGGCTCCTCCTTGTTAGCGCCTTCCACACATAACCACCGGCTAGGGCTAAGTGCTAGCAGTACCCGCAACTCACAACTTCGCAATTTGGAGTGTTGATCCCTCATGCTCCTCCTTTGCGAATCCAAGAGACGCGATACGTCAATAGTGGGTTGACTCCTTCCCAGGCGACGTGTGTCCACCACCCGTCACCAGCTTACATCTTTTTCTAGGTGCTTTTTGTTACGCCACATGTCAACCACGTGGTCCCGACCTAACAGATGTGCCATGTGTTCGCACGAGCCCTCAACGCTCGACACTTCGCGACTTCTACAGTCAAAAAGAAATTCTTTCAACCCTCGAACCCCTGATACACGATACCACGTGGAGGTTCTGATCCAACAGTTCTCCCATGGCTTGGATCCAACGGTCTAGATCTCCTTCCCTTCTCCTCGCGACTCGGAACTTCGCAAAACCAAGAATTTGGTCTGCCCTCCAAACTCACGAACCCCTAATTCATGAAATGATCCAACGGTGTGGGTTGAAATGAGATCAATGGCTCATATTGACCCTCAAATCAATGGTTCACATTGATTCTTGATATTAGGTTGGTGAGTTCATCCAACTCCTAACCGACTTATAGCTCCACTGGATTCTACGGTCTTCGCGGTTTCAAGAGCTCTCCATGGAGAATTATGACCGCCCGATTCACTCCTCAATGGCTTCTGCCCAACGACTGAGTGTTCTCCCTCCTGAACTTAATTTCTATGTGACGGTTTCGATCTCCATCTCCCTTTGAGCACTTCAAAGGTGTTATCCCTTCTGAGATTTCACTTGCAAACTCAAGCATTCAAAAAGAGCCTTGCTCGCACTCCTTGCGGCAAAATTTCAAATAACCTTTGGTTATTTGAGTCTTCAACCCTATGCACTTTTTGCAACAGTAGTCCTTCAGCCTTCACCTTAGTTGATAAACTCTAAGGCCTCAACCAACCTGTGCACACTTTGAACAACTCTATGCTTCTCTTACACTTCCGGTGGTATGAGAACAATGATATCTCTCTTGAGCTTTCTGAGATAAAACTCAGACCCCCATCAATGCACACCTTGCGGACATTCACTACACTCTTTGCAGGAATTCTTAGAAAGAGAAACAATTGAAACTCATTCTTCTTCTCTCTTAGACTTCATACATTCAACATGAAATCATACACACAACACAACATTGAAACAAATGCGTAACAAAGAAACAAATCACTGTAAGAATACCATTCAACTAATGTAAACAGTAAGCATCATAACACCATGAAGATTGAGTCAAAGATTCCTATATTAACTCAAGTGTTCATGTACATGGGTTCTTCTCTACAACTCTCTACTACAACTCTCCAGCTTATGAATTATGAATGATAATCTTTCTTTTTCGATGATACAAGGGTGAGGGTGTCTATATCCGTTTTCCCTCTTACACTTCTAAACTGTCTAATCTAACATTCATATCTACCTACTTTACATTAACAGACTTAAATGCCTATTACATCCGGTCGAAGTATTTGTCTAGAGCTCTAATCCAGTCTAGAATCTCTTCAACATCCAAGTTTCCTTCATGCACTGGAATGCCCATTTTTTCTCTAGCACCTATTCTTGAAACAACCCTGAATAAACGTTCTTCTGTAGCATCTTTGACTGCAACTTCTTCTCCTTTGTTTCCAGCTTCATTTTCACTTCTAGCCTCGCTGATATCCCTAGCGTCGACTATGTGCCTTTGTGATGTCTCCATAGCATCAAGCCTGGCATGTAACTCACGCATTTCTCTTTCCACTACTAGATCAGGCATTTGCCTGTCTCTTCTTCTCGGTGGCATGGCTATACAATTTTCTCCCTTCTCTCAGTTACAGAAAGAAAAGAATTTTTTCTAGGCTCTGATACCACTTGATGCAGACCCCCGACCCTCTGGCCGAGATCTGCTCAGGATCGTTCTAAATTCTCCTCGAGTCGAAGCGACTCCCTCGGAACCCTATTGGAACCTCACGAACCCAATCCACAGGTCCTTCATGAAAACCCTCCCTGCGCAACTAAACACCAGGTACAAGCCTTACATCTCCATGTGACACAATCGGCCTTAGCGCAAGCACTTTCCGCAACTCACGAGTTTGTGAGTCGAAGACCCTCGACTCCTCTTTCTCCAAAGGCTGATACCCGAGATGCGATACAGGTATGGCTCCTCCTTGTTAGTGCATTCCACACATAACCACCGGCTAGGGCTAAGTGCTAGCACTACTCGCAACTCATGACTTCACAAGTTGGAGTGTTGAGCCCTCATGCCCCTCCTTTGTGAATCCCTGAGATGCGATAAGTCAACAATGGGTTGACTCCTTCCTAGGCGACATGTGTCCACCACCTGTCCCCCGCTTCCACCTTACTTTGGGCACTTGTTGTTATGCCACCTCTCAACCACGCGGTCCCCACCTAATGTATGTGCCACGTTTTTGCACAAGCCCTCGACACTCAACACTTCACGACTTCTGCAGTCGAAAAGAAATTCTTTCAACCCCCAAACCCCCGATACGTGATACCACGTGGAGGTTCTGATCCAACAGTTCTCCCGTGGCTTGGATCCAACGGTCTAGATCTCCTTCCCTGCTCCTCATGACTCGAGACTTCGTGAAACCAAGAATTTGGTCTGCCCTCCAAACTCACGAACCCCAAATTCATGAAATGGTCCAATGACGTGGGTTGAAACGAGATCAACGACTCATATTGACCCTCGAACCAACAGTTCACATTGATTCTTTATATTAGTTTGGTGAGTTCATCCAACTCCTAATTGCCTTACAACTCCACTGGATTCTACAGTCCTCACGATTTCGCGAGCTCTCCACGGAGAATTCTAACTGCCCGATTCACTCCTCAATGGCTTCTACCCAATGAATGAGTGTTCTTCCTCCTGAACTTAATTTCTATGCAACAATTTTGATCTCTATCTCCCTTTGAGCACTTCAAAGGTCTTATCCCTCCTGAGCTTTCACTTGCAAACTCAAGCCTTCAAAAAGAGCCCTTCTAGCATTCCTTGTGGCAAACTTTCAAATAACCTCCAGTTATTTGAGTCTTCGACCCTGTGCACTTTTTGCAACAGTAGTCCTTCAACCTTCACCTTAGTTGATAAACTCTAAGGCCTCAACCAACCTGTGCACACCTTGCACGACTCTGTGCTTCTCCTGCACTTCTGCTGGTATGAAAACAATGATATCTCTCCTGAGCTTTCTGAGATAAAACTCAGACCCCCGTCAACGCACACCTTGCGAACGTTCACTGCACTCTTTGCAGGAATTCTCAAGAAGAGAAACAATTGAAACTCATTCTTCTTCTTCCTCAGACTTCATACATTCAACATGAAATCATACACACAACACAGCATTGAAACAAATGCATAACAGAGAAACAAATCACTGTAAACATACCATTCAACTAATGTAAACAATAAGCATCATAACACCATGAAAATTGAGTCAAAGCTTCCTATATTAACTCAAGTGTTCCTATACATGGGTTCTTCTCTACAGCTCTCTGCTACAGCTCTCTAGCTTATGAATTCTGAATGCTAATCTTTCTTTTTTGATGATACAAGGGTGAGGGTGTCTATATCTGTTTTCCCTCCTACACTTCTAAACTGTCTAATCTAGCATTCATATCTACCTACTTTACATTAACAGACATAAATGCCTATTACATCCAGCAGATGAGAGTAATTTCTCCAGATTTGTTCATATCTCCAAGACATAAATGTAAGTATGCTTCTCCTAACTATTACATTAATGCTTCAGTTTTCAAAATTCAAAATGTTTTCATAAAAAACATGCCCTTTTTTCGTCTGCACATCTAGTTGTTCCTTTGGCTAGGCACATGCTTTGGCTTTGTACGATGCTCCTGCATCACATGGGGTAAACCACAAGACAAAATGACTTATGAAATCAACTATAATCCCAATTATTATATATAAATGAAATGCTAACAAGACAAGATCAAGATCCTACCTCATCTAGACATTCGATGAAGACCACCGTTGAGTATGCAATTCAAAGCTTTATACCTGCAACTTGTCCTCAACAACCAAGATACGCAAGCATAGGGTGATAATATATAATGTTAGCATATAAAATAGCATAATCCATTAGCATTCATGACAAATACACCCATTGAATAATAATTCAAATATTTGCAAGATATCAATTCTAGATGAGAAAATACTATTTCTATTAAAATAATCAACAAAAGTAGATATGAGACAAACTTCTATGTCGTGGCATCTGGGAACCGAGAAACTAAGTCCCTTCCAGCTAGGCCTCCACCACTTGGATCCTCCACCAAAGGAAATCCCATATAAAGGAGACAATGAAATTCTCTAGCAAAGAAGGAAGAGCTTGGGGGTTGAAAAATGAGTTCATACTTTAAAGGATAAAGGCATGCAAACTCAATGTGAAGTGAAAAATTTATCCAGAGTATCTTTTCTCTCAAAAGTTGAATTCTCTCCTTCCACAACTTGGATATGGCTCAATTTATAGTCGTCAAGCGAAACTGAATGGCAGAGTCAAAACATTTCCAGTATATGAAAGGTCAAGGATCATGGATCTCGTGATGTGACATGGAAAACTGACACAATTTTTAATTTTGAGCACCAAACCCGATGTACACGGGTTGTAGTGGTGTAGCCTATGTATACACATGTTGTCTAACTAATAGGGTGCATATATGTGGAAAACACGATTTTTTGGATATCGAAGGTACAACAAGAGACTTCAAGCCTGCATAGGGCAATGGAAAGGCCATTCAAGCAAGTTGCATGGGGTGATGCAAAATTTTCTATAACACCATAATTTACCATGTGTAAAGTCAACCATAATTAACCATGTGTAAGGTCAACCATAATTAACAATGGTCATGGTAAGGAAGGTCATAGTCAACCATAATTAACCTTGGTCAACCATGGAAAACCATAATAAACCAAATTCAACCAAGGTCTACCAAAGTTAACCATGTTCATGGTCATTGTTAGCGCTAGATATGTTCCAAGACTACAATTAGAACTATGCCTAACACAACTTGATAAATAATTTTGGTTTTCTATAGATGGATGAGGTTAACTAAGACTGGGATATAAGATCAAAGGCAACTCTCAGACTCATACAATACATCCATGGAATGAAGTTAAGTGAACTTAATTCTCAAAAACTTAGGATAAAAGAGTGAAAGAGGAAAGAAATGAGAAGCACATATATATGAATATAGTAATCTCACATGTTGCTTAATCAATACATTCACAATAATGAATATCCAACAATCATAAGTGCTTTCTGATCATGAATAGAAGTTCATAGATGAAACTTATGCAATATGGGAAATCACAAAATATAGACCATTAACAAAATCTTCATCAACAATCATTCCATTTATGTAAGATAGGAAAAAGGAAATGAAGGAGTAAAGAGACATAAGTCTGAAATAAAGTGCACAAAGATGCTTCAATAATGAAACATGTGCATAAGTATGGTTTCTGAACATATAGATAAACTTTACAATCAGTCTCCAAAACTCATAATTGAACCCGCTTCCTAAAAGGAAGATCCCACCATCCTCTTTACATTAAAAATTATAAAATTTATAAAAGCGTACATCAACAATCTGTTTCTAGCTTTTTGGAAACAAATTCTATCAGTAAACTCCGAACAGACTAAATCTAAAAATGGTTACAAAACATATGGAATGGGTGAAGAAGGATTTTTGTTGTAATCTCAACATAATTATTCAATGTCTTCTTTACAAATCTCTTTGAATTTGGAAGATTTCATGCCCTTGAAGTGCTCAATGACTATTGAATTTGAATGCCCTTGAATATGGATCTTTGATTTCCACATGGACTCAAACCTGAAAGTAGTCTTCGACGTGTTGATTTCATGACTAGAAATCTGGGAAAGATGCCTATCTTTAGATGCTCTGCCATCTTCACACTGACTGAGAGTTTTTAGCAAAATTGGAAAAAATATGTTTCAGAGATCCACCCATAGCTCCTAAATACTTTCATATTTTGAGAAAATATTACCATGGCCCCTCATTGGGTCCCTTTTGAGAAAAACCCATGTCTCTGATTTGGCTCATTGATCACCATTTTCCCATAAATCAACCTTGAATTTTACTGCCTGGAGATGCTCATCGAATTCTTGAAAATTTGGGATGTGTGCATTTACTATTTGATATTGATTGTCGAATAATGTGGATCTTCTTCCTTTAAAATTTATGTGATTCTCATAATATATTTGTAGATGTATCCTACCATGTCCATGTGCAATATAACTAGTCTTGGACAACCTTGACCAATTTTTCTTTCTGAATTTTCAATAAATGACTTAGGTCAATTTGAATAATAGACAATTATCATCACCACACACAATATTATCACTGAACCCAATGAGATGCAAACAATCACTGGTATTGAGAGAAAATATTCTGATTGGATGGAGTATATCCCACAATATCTATTAGGTTTCTGAATTCTTCTAATAGAAACCCACTCAAATTATTTCCACTCAAGTTCAGTTTGTCTAGATTGTGTTATGGGAATCAAAAATAAGTTAGTTTTTCAATTTTTGGAAATCTGAGATTAATAGTTCCTTTCATATTGTTTCTCTGCACATCAAATAAATCAAGAGAAATGCATGAATTGGTTTCTCTAGGATCGTGCCTTCAAGTTGATTTCTGGCTAGATCTCAGATAATCAACTTTCTCAATTTTCCCAACTCAGGTGGAATTTTCCTTGTACGTTGATTGTCATATAGTTGTAGGTAGTTGAGGTTTGTCATGAAATAAATATGTTTCATAGGATTAAAGAACATGTTACCCCCCTTTCTTTCCATTAAATCGCAAAACCATTTCCTCCTCCTCTGTAATTTTATATTTGTGCTTTTCATGGAAACTCAATGTAGAATACTAGTGGTACCTGGGCACTCTCTTTTTTCTCTTGTCATGGATGTTGGGCACATTTTGTTTTGTGTTTGTGGCTATATACCACATTCATGAGAAAACAAAAGCATTATGTGTTTTTATATGACACCATTTTGTTAAGTACTCAACGTGTAGTGCACAAGCTGTAGACCCACGGGATTCTCTGTGGGTATTCCTTGTCGCTTCACACTTGCACTCAGATTAAGGCTTATTAATAGCTCAAAACCCTCTACTTTTTAAATATTTTAACAAAACTAAATATAAAACATTTTTTTACAAAATCCTTTTTAACAAAACTAAATATAAAACATTACTTTAAAACCATATAAAATAGCTTTAAAATAATATAATTTTACATTTATATATATTTTTAATTTTTGGCTTGATTTTAAAGTAGCAAAAGAAATTTGGCATTTTCAAACACACTAAATATAAAACATTTTTTTACAAAATCCTTTTTAACAAAACTAAATATAAAACATTATTTTAAAACCATATAAAATAGCTTTAAAATAATATAATTTTATATTTATATATATTTTTAATTTTTGGCTTGATTTTAAAGTAGCAAAAGAAACTTGGCATTTTCAAACACAATTGAAGATACCAAGGAAATTGAGAACTTGAGACTATGGTAGACTTTGACATAAGAATTTGAGATTTTGACAAAATTGACACAAAGTTGGCGAGAAAAACTTAAATTTCCAGTAGAGACACTGCAACTTTAGGTGATAATCTTTGTTAATGTAATATTAATAGTTTAATATCTTTTCAATATATTAATGCATTATTAATATATTAATTAATAATACTTTATTACTTTATTAATGTATTAATACTTTAATTTATTCATTATATTAATGTATTTATGTATTAATACATTAATTAATAAACCATTAATTAATTAATTACTATATATATTAGTACATTAATATATTAATGCGTTATTACTTTATTACTGTATTAATACTTTAATGTATTTATGTAAAAATGTATTATTAATATATTTTTATT
>JASDQU010228469.1:4006-16444 GCA_032191745.1 Picea mariana | reverse complement strand
TAAATATTTTATTCGGGACTTCGTGCTTCAATGTTTTAAACTCAATGTTGAACTTTTTATCCCAAAGACACGGAGCTCTAGAGCCCGAAGCTCCAAAATATTGCATTCATAAGGGAAAATACTTAGCTCACGTGTCATATGCCACCTGACATTAATTACACATGGAGACATGTGACACTTATTTTTGGCATTTTATACACGTAATTCACACATTTCAGGATGACACGTGTCATCCATGTTCTTACGACATGTTATCATATGTGATGTCATCTTGCCACGTCACTCCGGGATATTGTTCTTCGGGATGTCATATTATCAATGAATTCAAGAAGTTCCAAAGTGTCAAAGATTAAAGGTTAACTAATGATTAATAAATCTTGATTAAAGGTAAGTAATCACTTCACGACTCCAAACTTTGGGGTAATTTTAACATTCTATATTCAATAGCCCCAAAGTGTCAAAGTACTTATTTTCTCTAATACAGATTATTAACGATAATTAAAAATGATCAAGTGATCCAAAAAGGATCCAAAGAAGGATACGAACAACTCAAAACTCGTAGAGGCAACTCAAGATGCTCAAAATGGACTCAGTAGATAGAGAAAGGGAAAAAATTCAAAGTTCCCAAAACTCAATGAAAATGACATTATCACAAAGAGCACATCAAAATATTTCTAACGACGCAAATGGATCATCAAACAAAGTTACAGATCAAAAGATATTCGCGGTCAAAGTTTGGTCAACCTAGCCCAGTCAACAGGGGATGAGTCAGCATATGTACTGCTGACCTCAACATCTGTATGGATGCCATCAAAATCTGTACAACACACATGGTAGGAGAAGAAGGTGACACATGTCATGCTGACATCATCATGGTGACGTGGCAGCACTAGAGGTTACGACGTGTCACCCAGTTTTGGCACTTTTGGACCGATCCGTGGACCAATAGAATTGTGCCACGTGGCAGTCCGTACAGTTTGTACAGTGATGTGGCATGGTGAGTTAGTAGTGCTGATCTGAAAATAGAAGGCTAACTTGTTATGCTATGCAAGCACCCTCTACCTCATAAATTGAATCTTAAAAGGACCTTGCTTCATGTGTTCAAATGTGCAAGAGGGTTTAGGTGTTAAGTTCTTGGTTCTTGTTTGCAATGTACATGTGAGAAGAAAGGTTCTTTTAAGTGATTAAATAGGTGTTATAAACCAATGTACAACAATATAACATGTAGCAATAACACATCAAAATCACAACTATACCAGATGATAAAGCAGTTCACCCCCTTTGGGCTACATCTGCTGGACCAAACCTCCCAAACTAGGCTTGTCCTCTTGTATTAAAAATGCTACAAAGGATAATACAAGAATATGAGTGTCTCAAAAGACAGAACTGACTGTAAATACAGAATTAGAAGATAAGAATTAGCTGAACCTGCTCTTTCCCAAACACTAAACAGTGAAAATGTACCTTATACAGTACTTTCCCCAATTGGCCCTGGTGGCCCCTTAATATTGCATGGAGAATTTCAAGGTGAATATGAACTCAATTGGTTCTGAAACCTCTACCATCAGATTCAGAAGGTCGAAATTAGCAGACATAGGATTTTGAATCACCAAAAATGGATGAACATAGCCCCCAAACAGCTCAAGCACTGAAATGGCCCTGGTGACCCTGGAACTTCCACGAAGAAAAATCACCTACAAATGACCTCATATGGCTCTGAAACCTACTCCATTGGCTCCAGAAGGTCGAAGAGACCCAAAATCCATCAAAATTTTTCCCAGAATGGTTTTCCCTAGCCAAAGATATGCCAATAACTAACTCCCCCCTCTTTTCCTCAACAAAACTCCACCAAAATTGGAGTAGCGGGAGTTAGCCAAGCTAAAAATAGCAAAATGCCAAAAAAGGCAGACTCTGCCCCAAAAATGCGCCAGTTGCCAACCGGTATGGTTACGTTTTAATTGCAATGGAACCATATAATACTCCGCGCCCTTTCCATTACGGTTTGGTCACATGTGTTATTAAAACCGTGTTTTAATTGTAAACAATGCGCCCAATCCACATAACATAAATTCATATGATAGAAGTAATGGAACCGCGAGCTACCACCCCGCGCGCCAAACTGTTTGTATGTTTTCCGGTCATATGTTTTTAACATATAATATAACCGTGTGAATTCAATTAATCCTCCCGCGCCCATATCAACAAGGATATGGTCGCATGTAATGCACCATACGACCGTGGGTTGTACTCCATACACCCACCCGCGCGCTCTATAAGAAAAGGGTTGGTCATATGTGCTATAAGGTGCCCACGGGTCGGGGCTTAGCCCTAGCCCGACCCCCCTTTCCATATACACAAATCTCCACTTTAAATAAAATCTTTCACATATGGTGAATAAGCACCATTGCGCGGCACGTTGGTGTATTTGACTTTGCAAAAGATTTCAAAGGTGGAGAGAGGTCCGGGGGTCGAACCCCATGGACCTCTAAAAATTTTGGTAAACCAACCATAAACCATCAGCCTATAAATGGGTGCCACGTGGCAGCCTTTCATTGGACCACGTGGCACCATGCAATTTGCTCAAAGTCTGCCACGTGTCGAATTCGAATTCGCCCGTTGTCAACCAATCAAAAATTGCCACATCACCTACCTGCCAAGTCACCTGCCAAGTGTCCCACGTCAGCACTGTACGGCCCTGCCACGTGGCAGTACGGCCTGCCCAGTCAGCACCCCTTTTTTTTACTGTTTGGCGATTCGAACAGATCGCGATAACTTTCGCTCCCGACGTCTGTTTGAGACGAAACGAGTTGCGTTGGGTTCGTGATGTCGAGGGCTACAAACCCATTTGTTTTGAGGCAATTCTGAGGACTTTGATTTTTGAGCTAAAATTTGCCCCCTGGTCCAGATTCTGATCAAGTGCTTACGATGACATGGCACTAACATGGTAGTAGATGACATGGCCAAATCATAGGTTGCTACATGGCCCAATTAGAGGATGCCACGTGCTCGATGAAAAAATCACAATGACAGCCTGTATCTAAATTTTGAAAAAAAATATATGGATTGGCAGGTCCACCAAATCTAGCGGACCACGCCAAATCCAGCCACGTTCTATTCGTTAGAATCCTAGATAGCGCCACTGCCAAAGTTGGCGGAGAAACTTTGTTATATTTATATATATTACAACAAACCAAACCAAAAGGGGGAGGCCCATGGGCTTGACCCTGGGACCTCCTCCCCACACTATGCCTTAACATTCACGCCCAAAACAACAGTCCAACAACCCATGCTTTGTAATGATCACCGCAGATTTTACTTAAGTGTTGATTTTGCCGAGCCTTAGAGGGAGGCGTTCTTGTGGTATGACATGGGCACACATTTCGAGATAATACAATCATTAATTGCAGGTTACAGAGGGGCACAAAAATCGAGACAAATTTCTTCTTGGGCCTAGAAGTGCCAGAGTCGGATCGAGGCATGGAGACAGTCATCTTTGGGTAATTCTATGCCATGAATTCAATGGTGTTGTATGTTTTCTGATCTAAGCATTATATTTGCAGCTTGATTTTAGAATAAGGTATATTTATGTATTTTTCCAAATTCTTTTGCCGAGTTAATGAAAAAACCTCCCCATTTGAGAGCAGGACCTAGAGACGTAGTCCACTAGAGACAAACTCCATTTTCAAGTTTTTGTGTTCAAATTTGATTCTTATGTCTCTTCATTATTAAGATTTTCTTTCTTTAATGATGCACTTTAATTTATGCTCATTAATGCAATTCTTTATAAGTCACTCGATGAAAAGATCTTGGATCATCAAGGTAAGATATTCGTGTAAAGTTTACCACCATCAGGTAATAAATTTCCCAGCTTTTTAGAATTATGACCATGTCGTTCAAATGAGAAATGTTTAATGTAGAATTAATGGCGTGTTTAATTATGATTTGATAAAATATTTGAAGTCTATCTCATCTTTGTATTCACATTCATAACGCCACTTTGTCTCTGCATTCACATTCACAAGTATTACTTTTCTTATAGGAGTGAATATTGTCAACAAGAAGTCATGGCACCTCGCAGGGGAGAAAAAAATCAGGCTGAGGACTAGTTTGTAGAAGAGCCAAACTAAAATTATGATCTGTATTCGGATACTACTGCTCATTTAACAGGAAACATCAAATCCTAGGTGTAGTTTTATGAAATCCTCGAGGGAGAGAATCCATGGTTTATAATGATAAAAGAAAGGAGGAATATGTTTTAAATATAAACAATCTCAAGGAGGTCACCAAGTAAGAATTACATAAGTTTGTAGCACGACCAAAGTTATTTCCCTACACAGACATGATATGTTGGGCTCTAGAGCATGTGGATATACCAACTAGGACCATCTACAACCATCAAACGACTATTTTCGGCTCGTTTCGACTAGAATATATCCAAGTAATGTACAAATTGTCCAGTAATCCCAAATATGTTTACAATGCAGAATTTGTAAAGAAGTTTGAGAAAGAGGAATGTGTAGATTATGACAGAAATATCCATGATATAGTTAAAACTGGTGGGGAAATGAAACAAATTTAAAGCATACAGTCATGGTGTATATTCTACAACTTCTTGTGATGAACATATTATGTACATTTCTACGATGCTCTGTAGGATGTATGGAAAGAAAAAACCTACACATTTCGTAGTGGATTGGGTCCCTATTATTCATGAAGCCGCAGAAGGTTTCACTTTTAATTGGGGAAAGTTGTTGTTTGATAACCTAGTCAAACAAATAGGGGTTTATACAAGTCATAGGTCTAAAGGGAAACCAACTCCTTTTTATATGTCAACATATATTATGGATGTTATATTTTACAAAACCCCTTTCCCTTTGATGAATTGGAATTGGACTCAAAAAACTTCTGAGCCAATACATATATATCATTCTAAAACGTGGGAGGAAAATGCAAAAGATAATTTTTATGAAATTTTCCATAATGTTATCATATTGATTCATGAAGATCTATATGGAAATCCTCCTCCCAGGATCTCTGAACAAATTATGGAAAATCCAGGTACAATTGCAGACTTATACATGGAGAAGATTTTTTCCTATATCATATTTTATGGTTGTTTCGCATCTCTTCATGCTTTACCAATTTTTTTTCTAGATAGATTCATTTGCAGAGAAGTAGCATATCAAACAGTTTTTGCAGGCATAACTAAGGAATTGAAGGAAGCACAAAAGAGGGTATGGCCAAATTATCCTATACAGGTTGGTGAATATTCCTTGTTGGATTTTGGACATGCTAAGGTTGGAACTTCATCCTTAGAAGATATTGCATTATCTTCTATTGAATTCAAAAGACATGATCCACATAAGGTGGTCAAAAATCATTTATGTCAATTCGGTATGAAAAAGTACTTTCATGAAGATCCTCCACTTTATTATATTTTCAAAGGAGTAAAATTATATGATGAAGTTTTACCCAGGATTCAGACTCTTCCTAACAAAGAACAATCATGTTTTCTTAATTTTCAAAAGAACATGAGAATTTGTTTGCCAAAGATTTTACAATCAGAGCAAAG
The DNA here is from genome assembly GCA_032191745.1 of Picea mariana. Classification (NCBI taxonomy): domain Eukaryota; kingdom Viridiplantae; phylum Streptophyta; class Pinopsida; order Pinales; family Pinaceae; genus Picea; species Picea mariana. The sequence goes on along the minus strand of JASDQU010228469.1, from coordinate 10,872 downwards.
TCTTACCCATAATGGTAATCCAACTTTAGAGGTGCTACCATATTCTAATCCTAAGCAACATGAATTTTCTGAGATCAAAACCAAGGAAGTTGATAAAACACCAGAGACATCATCAAAAGATACAACAATGAAGGAACCAAATCTACTAGGTAAGACTTTACAAGAAACATTAGCAATGTTTGAAGCTTTTATGAAGCATGGACATATGCTCCCTCAGATTACTTCAAATACTGAAACTCCCTTAAAAGATAGAAGTACTCAAGGGGAATCTATGACACTTGCATCTCCCATTCCTTCCTTAACTCCTCTTGCATCAAGCTTTGATATACATGGTACAAAGGTAGTAAACGTTGAATATTTGACACCTATTGAGCTATAAGAAATGACATCATCAAAATTATTCTTCAGCAAGAAAAGGAAAGCTATTATGCATAGAGAGATTCAGAAGAAAGGAGGTGGAATCACAAAAAGACAAAGGATGATATTTGATGGTCAGGGACAGAGTGACCTTGAATTTCCAAAATAGGTAGTTGATTCTTTGGGAGATTTTGCAAAAACAAACTTGTGTTCAGTGGAAAATTTAAGAGAAAATATTGATCATAAATATTTTTTAATTGAGAAATTGCAAAATGATTTGAAACAAACAGAGTTGATTATTAGAGAACGATTTAATTCTGAACTAGTTCAAGTCCGACAAAGTTATGAACAATAGATTAAACAATTATAAGAGAAACTAAGAACAAGTCTTCAAGATCAACAAATGAGTAAGAATACTCTTTCCGAGAAAGATTCATTAATACTCCATTTAAGAGCTCAAGTAAAAAAGGATGAAAATGAAATTTTTGATCTTTCTTCTTTTAAGAAATAGGCCCTAAAAGTTAATGATGGATTGTAGTTAGCCCAAGATAGTTTCTATGAAAGTTTGGAAAGTATTCAAAAACAATATCTTATCATCAATGATTCTTACAAATCATTTCTAATAAAGAAAAAGAGTTGGTCAATACAAGATCTAAGTTACAGGGATTGATAATGTGGAATTAAAGTATAAATGTACTAGGAATTGCCCAGTTTACAGAATTGGAACAATTGAAGGATGAAATGGCAATAAATACTTGGGAAAATAACTTGGAAGAAAGTAAAATATTGGTCAAAGAAGTTGTAACATCCCGCTCTGGCGCACTTAGAAAACTTATTCTTTGAGGACACTTGCTCGCAAGTGATCTGGATTTTTATGATGATAAAACATTTATCCTTGATGATGATGCATCATGATAGATGAAATGATGTTTTACTTCTTTGATATAAACAGGTGCTATTGACTCAGTTTTATTGAGTGTGCAGGGTTTTTGACCTGGAGGATGCAGAGGCATCGACAGAACCCTTGGACTTCAGATTGAGTCAGGGAGTGTGCTATTTGAGTTGATTTATTTACCATGATATTTATTGTTTTGATGATATGTTGTTGACATGATCTGACATGATGGTTGATGATGCAGGTTGACGATAGCTTGCCGACCAGACTCGCATATGGAGTAAAGGGGCCACGCACGATTTCTAGAGAGGTTGAGGGAGAGGTGTGGACAACATCCCTGCCACAGCCTACTAGCACTCCCGCCGTGGCTCGAACTGTAGGTTAATGATTACCTAGTTCGAGAGGATCCACGATGCCGTGAGGGAAGACTGCGACAATCGTTCATGATGATTCTAAAGGGCACGCAATAAGGTGGGGGAATTATTCCTTAGAGCCCTTAGTCTCCCACAAGTTCACCTGGCAAAGTTTTGACTCCAGGAGTTATAGATGTCTACCAATCAGTCAAGTCAGCGAGTGGCACCCTTGGAGCACGTGGTGGATCCTGAAGGGCATGTCGCACAACAGAAGCAAACGAGGTGAGTGGCACCCTTGGAGCACGTGGTGCATCCTGAAGGACACGTCGTGCAACAGAAGCAAACAAGGCGAGTGGCACCCTTGGAGCACGTAGTGCGTCCTGAAGGGCACGTCGCATTGATGGTGATGATGAGACAAAACTAGATGACCCTGAGACCTTAACACCTTTATAAATTCTCAAAACAACTCCCCTAATTGATTGTCACCCAGTTCGAATCTAAACCTAAAATTTAAAACATCTCTAAGATAAAATTTTGACAAGCCCTAAGAAAAAATCCTACAAAAATAAACATAAGGGCTTAAACTAAAACCCTCCTAGGTGTTAATTAAAGTCTTCTTAAAATTAAAGGGGGTAAAGTGAAGAAAGGGAATAAATTAATTAAAATACGTGGTGTTAAAGGTAAAAAGGAATATAAAGTTGAAAAAAAAAACATGTGAGAGTATAAAAGTAATGAATTTAAAAATATAGAAAGGATTAATAAGCGCATTTATCTTTTGGATTTAAAAATAAAAAGAGAGAAATAAATAATAGAAATAAGGAAACTTGTCATAAAGGAAACTTAATAATGGAAAGTAGGGGACATAGGGTAAAAAAAAAAAAGCAAAAATGAATCAACAATTAAGGAGTTACTAAAATGAACTAAATTTTGGCAACTTCATTTTAGGAAAGTTATTAAAAGCATGAGAGGGGATCTAGGAACCCTAGGAGTAATTTTAGGAGCGACTATAGGGGGGTGAGGGAAATGAGTCTTTTAATTATTAAAAAGAAATTAATTTTTGGAGAAACGTGGGGCGATGAGTGACACTTGGACGGCATAGAATTTTTAGAGGATTGTCATTAAAAATTAAATTAATAATGATTTAGGAAAGTAGGCGAGTCTCAAATTTCTATAAAAGAAGGGGAAAATAAGGAAGAAGGGATGAACGGTGAGAATAATGTTACGCTGCTGGATTGTGGCTTGATTGTTTGCTTGTGAGAAGTTGGGAATTTCTCAGCTGTATTGGAGTGGTAGCTCAGCCTTGGAGGTGAGCTGAGAAGCTAGTCTTATCTCTGGATCTTGTGTGGCCCCTTTGCGGCTCGGGGGGCTAAGGGGGAAGCAGAGTACCCCTAGCGATTGGCTGGGAGGTACCGGTGAGGTCTCTACGGTCGGCGAGCGGGAGCGGCACGGAGCAATAGCGTGGGACAATGTCTTCGAGGTATTCATCGCCAGTCCCAGGTACGCAATACATTGTTTAAAACAAAAAGAAAAATGTTTTAGTTGCATATGAATTCGAGATGATTGATTGATGAATTTAATTAGGATGATTATGTCCCCTTGTTAGTTTCTGTGTTTCTGTTATTGTCCATTACTCTGCAACCCTTCTCGGCATTGTTGTTGTCTCGGCGTGGTCTACTTTAAAAAAAAAAAAATAGATATGTATATTGCGATAGGGGTGTATCTCAGCGTTCGAATGTTAAGATTTTTCTCTACGTTGGGCGTTTGTCCTAGCAATTGATGGTTAAAACTTTTGCGTTGATATTGCCTCAGAATTGATAAAAAGAAATTCTCTGCGTTCTGTTGTTAAAACTTTCTGCGATTTGGGGTTAAAAATCCCTACGTTGACAATGATATTTCTGCGTTTTTATGGTGGAGTTTCTCTGTGTTTAGGGGTGAAATTCCGGCGTCCTTTTGTGATTTTATCTGCGTATTTATAATATAAATTCCGGTGTTCTATATGCCTGCGTTGGGAGGAGTATACTCCCCAACTATCAGTCTCTTAACTCTGCGTCTTTTTCCCTTGAACTCTGAAATTTTTTCTTCCCTTGAGCTCGGAAATTTCCTTCTGCGTTGGGTGTTTCCCTCAGCGTGTCGTTCGCCCCAAAAAAACAAATTCTACATCTTGATTTGAATGCCTCTGCTTTCATGGATTTCGATTTGGCATATTGGAGTTCGATTGGCATTCTGAATTCCGGATTCAATTCTGCATGCATGGATTTCGTTTGGCATTCTGCTACCTGGTATGTGGCTCGAATGGTCTGTGTTTTAATGGTGAATGCAAGCGTTTCGTTTGAGTCTCCAATACTGTAATGTAAATCTGAATAAGCAATCGATTTAATCAGTTTCTGGGCAGAAAAGTCTTACCGGTCCACGTTTAAGGGATCTGCGTTCTCTGTCAGAACGAGCATCATTACAGTTCGTTTTTATTTATTGGGGTCTGAGTTTATTTTGGTGTCTGCGTTCCTCATTTTGGGGCTTTATTACAGTTGTGTTTGCTATTTGGGTCTGCGTGTTAAATGTTTTAATGGTCTGCGGTTTACTGATATATTTGGGCGTTTTTTTAATTGTGCTGGTGTTTTAAATTTTGCAACACTCGTAAACTGATAGCCTAATCCCACCATCGAATTCCAGTTATTTAATTTATTGACCTTTTTCTTATGCGCTCAGTTTCAAAACTACACTGTTTGCAATGAGATTATGATACATACATTAGGGTTCCATGTTTGATTTTTTTATCGATTCATTTCAATTCGGTACAGCTAATATTCTCAAGTGGGTTGTATAGTTAATCAATTCGGTACAGTCAATCTTTTTCCATATCTTTATCAATTTAAGGATACTGTCTGTATCATTTTCTTATCACTATAATTTCGGTTAATTAATAGTATCTTAAATTCGATTCATCGTTTGGGGTTGAAATGGGTAAATTTCTAAATGAAAGTTTCCTACGAGCTATTGACGAGTAAAATTATACAGGTTGGGAGCTGTTATCAGTCTTCCTTCTCCGGTCTTCATTTGATGGCACCCAAAATGAATCTAAAACAAAAAAAAAGAAAAGCTTCTTAAACCCCTAATTGTAGAAGAGTGATTTTTCATGGAAATGGACGTATCTTCAGTTAGCCAGCCCTTTCTCCCTTACCCTTTTTCCTAAGTGTTAAATTGGCTGGGCACCAGTCCCCTATGCCGGTGCGTCCGCTGGCTGGAGGTAATTCAAATTGCCATAACTTGTTTTTAATTTAGGTTGCTAGGACTTGTTTCTAATTTAGGGGATGGAAGTATTTAAAATGAATTAACGATTGAATGATGTTGGCTCTTAAATTCGTAAAGTCTCCACTTTTAAACTAAATTATAAAATTATAACCTACTTTGAACTGCTTGTTTCTCTCATTTTTCCTTTAAAAAAAAATGTTCCAACTGCCACTTTATATTTATAGAATTTCCTTTGATGAAGGATTGTGAAAAGTTTTTCTTTCCCAACTAAAAAGAAAGGCCTTTGTTGTGTTATAGTAGTCCTTGTCAAATAAGATTTTCTATATAGCGATTGATATCATTTAGGCTTTCTCTATGTTATTAAGGTTGTTACTGGATTGGATAGGTGACTAAAAGTTTATGTCTTGAATAATTGTTTTAAATTATGTAATTGTAATACATTGTTTTTGAACTATGTAATTGTATTGTTCTTGCCATATAAATAAAATTGCAACGTTAGAGATGATATCATTTGAATGTATGATCCTTGTTTTTATTGCAATGTCATTGTAATCAGGAAGGGTATTGATAGGGTTATGTTATGGTAATGTTAATGTGACTTTAGAGCAAAGGAACCACATACAAGATATGGAGATGATAATTTAAATGCGGTGATATATTAAAGGTAGCACATTGTGGTTATTATTTTATGGTAAAGTTGTTGAAACTTGTTGAATTGTTCACATCTAATGAAATGGCATTGAACTAAGTGCCATAAATTATTACGATTTAGTAAATGAGGAAAGTTTTTCTTTTTAAATAATATTGAACTTGGGTGTTAGTGGTTAGATTCCTTTGTCACACGCCTTCCGTAAAGGATGTAGTCGTCCTTCTTGTTTATGTTGTACTTGATAGTATTCAGTTGGTTGCTTGGTCGGTTGTGTTGGGCAAGATATAGACACCTCTTGTAGCTTAGTGTATATGTCTGTGTGTAATTCTGGTGGAAGGAATCCAGTGCCCTATCAAGAGTCTCGGGCTGTTTAAAGGCACATTTCCACTCTTGCGACACACTCTGAGCCGTATCAGTAGTCTCGGGCTGTTTAAAGGCACAGTTTCCACTACTGCGACTCCCTAAAGGATTTATTAGTTTCTGCCTGAGCAGTCGGCCAGGAGCCTGTCTAATCTTCTTTTGAGAAGACATAAGACTAAAAGCCCTGCTTTTCTGTGCAAAAATAGTAAACTCTACTACTATGGATTCTTCCGTCTGTGACTATACTGTACTTAACACCTGGTGTCGTTTTCTGCTTACAGCTACTAGTTGTACGCCTTATGTCTAGGGGCATTTATTGCTTGTTGTCACAGTGATATGTCGGGTTTGTCTTGTTGTGTTCATCTTGCTTGCGTCTTGTTCTAGGTCGGGTTACTAGTTTCTGCCTGACCAGTTGGCCAGGAGCCTGTCTAATCTTCTTTCGAGAAGACATAAGACTAAACGCCCTGCTTTCCTGTGTAGAAATAGTAACCCTAACACCATGGATTCTTCCCTCTATGTTCTTACTGTGCACCACCAGTATATCTTAATGTTTGTGTTGTGCACCTTATGCCTATGGTCGTATATTGTTGCAGTTACTTGTTGTGTGCCTTCAGTCTTCTTGTGCTGAACATTGTGGTTGCATCTTGTTGGTTGTCGAGTGGCGACGTAGAGTCAAGTGTGTTTGTTACTTCTACACGCGTGCACACACTTTAAACAAAAAAAAAAATTGCACCTGTTCTCAGAGTTGTTGTCGTAACGAGGAGGTTGTCACATATGGTATCAGAGTCGGTTCGACCCGTGACTTGGAATTCGCTACGGCTTTCTTTGACATGATTGGATTGATTATACTGATGCTAATCGAGTTGATTGTGTGTGTGCAGGTAATCATGGTTAGAGGACGCCGCGGAGGTAGACGACAGGGTGCTAGGGGAGGAGGCGTGACGCCTCCAGCAGCATCCACGCCTGAGGGGTCCAACCCCCAGGGAGGCGAGCAGGTTCTCGG
>JASDQU010228463.1:19059-31201 GCA_032191745.1 Picea mariana | reverse complement strand
AACTTGAAAGTAGAAGCAATAAAGGATCAATTAATTACCTAGCCTTATGATTTAGCATGATTGGTCAGACCAAACTCTTTGCTAGGTGTAGGCAACAAATTAAATAATGAAAGAACTTGGAAATAAATTAATCCTAGCCACAAAACTTTGTCTTAAGGACAAGTGGGGCAAGCTAGAAATGAAAAAACAATGATGAAAATAACTTATGAACTAGCCTTACGATTTTACATGGTTAGCTTGGCCAAACTCTTTGCAAGGTGTAGGAAAACTAAGAAAAAGAAATTACAGAAATTTTAAATGATTGAGAAATGCAAGCCCTAGAGACTCTCTTGGGGTTTGCTTACAATGAATAGAAGAGGAAGAAGAAAGGGGTATTCAAAACCCTTGCTTGAAGGTAGTTTTCTTAGTGTTTTATGGCCCCAAATGGGATGCACCTCTTTTTGGTGAAAACCTGCATAAATCAACAAGCAAAAGCTTGTTGAAAATGCTACAAAACCACCAAATAACTTCAAAACATTTATGTTAGTGAAAACCAGAAATTTTTAACAATAAGGACAACATATAATTTGTTAGAGGAATAAGAAAGATAAGAATAGAAATCTAAAGAGGATTTTAAGGGATAAATTTTCAGATCTGAAATTTATCCTTTTCAACCCTTAGTAACCTGCAAATACAAGAGATTAGGCTACAAGACAAGTAAGGAGGTGAGTAGATCCAAGAATATCAACAAAATACTTTGTTAAAATTAGGAAACTACTTCACATAAGACATGTGGCAATACTACCATAGATCTATCCAAGAAAAATACTTTGCTTGGACATCCAACACTAAATCTATAAGAAAAAAATCAAAATAACCAAAATACAAGTCACCTCCAATGTAGATCCAAATCAAAACACCAAGAAGACTCTCAATGCCAATGTTTTCCTTCAAAGATTTATTGATTAGAAGCAAGCTTGAGAAAATACTTTCCACAAGCTTGAGAAAAGAATGAGAGAGCAAGAAAGAATGAGAGAGAAGAGTGGGAGAGATAGGAGAGGAGAGGAGAAATTTGGGTAGAGTAACCTTACAATGAGAATAGATGTGAAATGAGGAGGGGAGGGCCTTCATTTATACTTATGAATCAAGATCTACCCCTCTTGGATGATTTCCAAGTGTCAATTCTCAAGAGATATTGAGCATCTCAAGGAGAGGGGCACACTTCTTAAGGTTTTGGTAAGTTAGGGTTTTGGAACATAGTGGGATGTGAGTTGGCATACACTTTTGACTTTATCCAACATCACTTTAGACAAGGGGATCACACTTAGGGAGTGACGGGGGTTTCCCCTTTAATTTTTTTATCTTCATGAATATTTCCTCAATGGGGGCGCAACTTCCCTAGGGGGGATGACTTTGTGAAGTGGTGGCTAAGTGGAAGGGGTGAATTAAGGTTAGGAAAGGTTTTGTGTAGCTTAGGGATGGGTTTAGGAATCATCTCCCACCTTTTCTCTAACCATTTTTCTCATATTACAATCATTTGACATTTTTTACTTTGTTAAATCAAACAATTAAATTGTTGTTTTAGACTGACTTGGACTCCTCATGGACAAACACCTAGAAAACTTGTCCAATTGAGATGAAATTTGGTCCAAGGGTGTAGGGGGTCTCATTCCATTTCTTTTGAGTACAAATACCCCTATCAAAAATCCCAATGACCTAGTTTTTACATTTTTACATCAAAATTAATTAAAATTACCATTAACTAGGTAATTAAAAAAAAAAAAACAATTTAGACTCGACGAATTTCCGCAAGACTCTAGGAGATCTCTAGCGTGGTCATTTACAATATTCCTAGACATAAATCACCATAGGGACTTTCACCACTTTGGAGGATTATTGTGGGAGTGAAAAACTCAAGGGAAATTAATAAGGCTGGTTAGACCAAATTAATAACCTTAGGAAAAAAAACACTCGATCAAATGACTTATCTAATGATAAATTCCTAGGAAAATAACATAAACTATGATCCATGCAGACCCATTACATTATTATCCCACGTAGGGGGAGTGAAAATTCCAATTACAAAAATACGTGTTGAAACCAAAACTGCCTTGTAAAACCAGGAAGTCTTCAAACGTGTAGCACCATCAGGTGCATATCTTCATGGTACATGGAGTTAACCCCCTAGTTGAAATAGGTAGTTGTTGGGTTCGTGTTTTGACTATTTTTTTTCGATGGCCAAATCTTTTTTGCATGCAATATTACATATGTTATGCTCTCATTTAGCCATTTTAAAGGTATTATCAATCTTTATACATCAATTTGCCATGGAATTGCACAAGGTATGTGTAATAATAATTTTTCAATGGTTTTATGATTAATTCATATTCAGTTGAATGGTTACATTGATCTAACGTTTCTTGTTTGCTTGCAACAGGTCAAAAATGTGATTCGGCCTTCCATCCAGACCTTCATCCGGCACTGTTCTAGGCAATGAACTTAGAGATTAATTTATGGGAAGAGGAAGTTGAATCATAAAAATCCGGCACATGGGTTTTGTGCCCAATATGCCCAATTAGGTCTCAAGGGGTTGTTTCCTAAAATTGTGGACAAATTGAGAGCAGTTTGTGGTACTCGATCTGGCCCTCCAATACTCCAACACTCCATTCAACACTCCATTTGGCAATCAGAGCATAGAGGATTTGGCGATTTTCATATCTCGGGGCACCATTATGAAATTCGAGCACATGGGTTTTTCTCTCTTGGGATCCCTCTTGCTCAGTGTCCTACCAAAATTTGCTTCCATCCATTGAAGATGCCCGAGATCCATGGCCTATTTACTCACTTTGTTTCAAGCATTTACTGAAGATTCCTCAACATAATTGGATGTTTAATGATGTACCTGATTTTTTTATGCATATACTATTCTGAGAGGATCAAAGGTCGACCTATTAGCTATGTAAAAACTTTATAAATACATGTTGACTGTAAAAATTATGTTTTTGATGTTAATAAAAATGTTATGTTAAGTTTGCGACTGAAACATGCGATGGAGTAGTGCCACGACCGTATGGCGGGCCCACTAGTGGTCTGGGTAACTTGTTCATATTGTTGTATATTTGCATTTTTTTTCTTTAGCTTTCATCACTTGCTAATTTCAGGTTACTTGTTAAAATTGTGTTACTGTGTATATTTTTTATATAGCTTGCAGATTGCTCCCTCGAATTGTATTTCTATTACAAAGTATTCACAATTGTCCATTTAATTACCTATACTCATCCATTTAATTATCTCCATGCAGGTTGTGTCTTCATAATGGATATATATATGTTCATAAGCTATATAATTGTGCAATCTTTCCATGTTTCATAAACTGTAGATTATATCACAGAGCATTCATAGTTGCCATACTTACTTGCTTATATTATGATATCTAATATCTTGTTATGCAAGTTGCAATTTAATTGTTTATAAGTTGTTTACCTATGCTATCATAATTCTATGTGTATGTTCATAAAATTGTAAATCATTCCACAGTCTGGTCACTTATGGAGTGTTTCTTTTAGCCACATCTACTTTATTAGATTAGATCAACTACTTCTTGTACTTTTACATAAACTGTTTGCTTTAGTTTCAACACTAAAATGCTAGGATCAAAGTTGATTTTGAATTATGATTTTTAATTATGTTCTACTTATGATTTTGAGTTATGATTTTTAATTAGTACTAGTTATGAGTTTATAGGCTTGCATGAATTACTAATTATGTACAGATTATTTTCTAGCATTAGAGTGATATGATAGGAGTTGATTTCAAATTTCTCTATACAAGGTTTGTAGCTGGTTTCAAATTTCATAATAATTTCACCTTGTCACTTTTCAAGTAGATCTTAATCCAATTATAGTCTTTCTTAAAACAAAATGGCCAAATTGCACGTTTAATGTTGAATCTTAGAATAGAGTACTCTTTCATTTGCTCAACTCATATTCCAAACCTTATTCCAATCTACTTTCCAGACCTCATCCTGGTATAGGATTTAATTGAAGAATGAAGTGATAGGAATGTAAAAGCAGTCAGTTTCCTTTTTATCTTCACACATATTGTGTTACAACTTAGATTTTACTCAATCTCTTTATTATCCGAGTGTGTTGCTGGAATTAGATTAGATGAGGCTAGACTAGGCTAGATTAGAGCTCTAGACCTGCACATACAATGATAGCACCTCAAATCTTACGAGCCCCGGGTTAACAATTTAAAGTCGAAATAGATAGCATATATTTTACTTGACAGTGGTCAACATCTGGCTCCACGTGGGGATGTGTGTTTGATCTTCACTTGGGAAGGAGAACATACGAGAATCCAACATCTACAAAATAGAGTGATCACATATACCCAACATAAATATATGTACAAACAAATAAATGAAATTCTATAAAAAATAATCACATAACGAAATAACTATTGTACAAAAAATTAAAACTATGATACAATGAAAAATATAAGTAACATAATTACATAATGAATGAAATAATACAAAACTGAAATAAAGGAGAAGGGTTAGAGATATGTTACAAAGGGTGTCTCTTTGTGTTGGAGTTACTTCACACACACATAGGATTTCTTTTTCCTAAGGTTTTTCCTTGTTTATTATTCATAATTAGTCATTATCCAATCTCCTATATTTTAGGGGAGAATATTATCTTTCAGTTGACACTTCAGTTTGACTAGTTGAGTTGAGTTTAGATATTGCATTGATTTTGTCACCATGCAACATTGGGATCATCACCAACTAATGCACACTTTCATTGGGATCATCACCAGACTAACACATTACCCTTGATTCCCTGAGCTAACTCCTCACTACTCTATTTTCAATCAGTTAACCTAAGACTAGTTGACTAGTTAACTCAACTAGGTGGCAGTTCACTCCCGTAACTGCCTAAGAGACTAGACTAGGTGGAAGTTCACTTATGTAATTGTTGGTGTGTGTCCAGATCACTCTAGACCACCACTATGGCACATTGGTTCTCCTCCAGTGCGCACTCATTGAGTTATAAAAATTATATCATGTGTAAATTATTCATTATTCATAATGGTTAATGAGAATTCTTTCATTCTTTCTCTCCTTCTTCTTCTTTCTCCTTTTCTCTTTGCAAATGTGTGTATCATTATTTATCTAGATCTATTATGTGCAGGTGCAACACATTTACACTTTGGACACCAAGTTTTCATGTCGAAGAAGTACTTCAAGGGGGAGTCCTCTCACTAGCATGTATGACTTTATGTCATCCCACTAGCTGAGAAGAGTTGTTAGAATACTGATACACTTTACTCTGATTTTTGATGTACACATGTGAATCTATGTTTCTAACCATAGGCCACTTGGGACAATCCTCCTTAAAAAATTTCTGATGATTTTGCATAGGTGCCAAGTGAAAAAATTTTGAACTTAGTTTTTCCTTGAAAGGCTTGGCACACCTCTTCATAGGGATGATATATTGTACATTATTTTCATTAACCTTATCATCCTTATGATTTTCCATCAGACTTGCATCATCTATTTTTCCTTTGATTTTTTGAATTTCTGAAAAATAAGGAGGATGTGGCCCATGAATTCCATCTAACTCTTTATGACATATAATTGATTCCTCTGATGACTGGTGAGCTGATGACACATTTTCAACTAAAAAATCCAATTTTAACTTTAATTCTGAAGGAGTTAAACTATTATCCATTTTATTCACATCTTCCTCAATAAAAATCCCATCAAAATAATCCATGGTGTCCCAAACACTACAAATGTTTGGGGATTCATCTTTAAGTTCCATATTGGTAGATGTTAGAGAAGTAGACTCTATCTCATAACATACCATATCTAGTTCATGATACACAATGTCATTTGTGGGATTCCTAGGATCCTCAACATGGTACTTTCTTTCCAACTCCCTATTTAATATAAACATGGAACCATTTGGAGTTTGAATGGTGGCATAAGTTAAATCCATTTGCAAATTACCACCTAAATCTGTAGTTGTCTTCCTTGATAATAACATACCCCAAGCATCAGGCACATCAATTACCACTATGTCCATTTCTATCATGATGTCTGGAAATGAATACAAATGTACTTGTAATCATTTAATCAAACCATGCACCTTAATTGTCTTGCTATCCATAGCAAAAATGTTATGATAAGGTCTAGATATACTTAAGTTAAATTGTTCCATTACTTTCTTAGTCATAACATTTGAGCTAGCCCCTAAGTCAAGCATGCAGTTGTGAAGAATAAAATCATTCATGAGAAAATATAGATAAAAAGGTCTATTATTTTCATTTCCTCTATCCATATTCTGCAAAATAACAGGTGCATCCTGATAAGCTACTGCCGATGGAATGCCAACATTGTTCTAAGAAGGATTTTCTATGGATCTGAGTAGCTTCTCCCTATGAGAAGGAATCTTCATTATTTCTGGCACAGGCACCAACATCTTTGCAATACTTAACCACCCTCCTAAGTCAATATTCAAATATGAACTTGAGTGAACCATTGGTTTAGGAGGGGGAGGAGGCATTCCTAAAATACTTCCTTGAGGCCTATCTCGGTTATTGTTTCCATTCCTTTGATAAGTAATGCCTTTATATCTATCCATTTCAGCTACTTGTTGTGGAGTAAGCTTAGGACAAAAATTTTATGTTTCTTTATCCACCACAAAATTATTCATGCTACTCACCCCCTCACTATGTTCTAGAAAATCCATCCATTCATACATGCCAATGTTATACTCATGACCAAACATATTAACTTGTTCATTTTGTTCTCTATAAGGTCCCATTTCATCACAAACATGAAGAAAGACTTGGCAAGTCGATTCCTCATGAAACTATCCATGAGGTCTACAATAAGGAATGGCTTGGTGATCAACCAAGTTAGTGGATTCGAATGGATTTGGTGGAATTTGATCTTGGGGAGGAGGTCTCTTAGGCCATTTGTCATTTGGCCTATGTTAAGGCCTATTAGATTGAGCCCTTTCCATGGTTATCAACCTATTTTGCATGGAATTCATTTGATTGGCTTAGTTAATCTCCATTTGTTTAATCCGAGTAGCATGATTAACCTCCATTTGCTTAATTAATTGAGTAAGTTCCTTAATGCCATCATTAGAATACCCTTGGCTTTCAACCTTCTTTTTCTTTTCCTCATAAGGTTGGGAAGAAGTTCCTCTAGAAAAACCAGGAATGTTAGACTTCCTAGAGTCCTCCATATTTTTCTCTATCTGTATTGCATAATTTTGTGCCTCCATAAGAGTTTGTGGATCCTTATCCCTTAGCCAATATCTCATCTCTCCCTCAAAAGATTCCATGTAATGAATTAATATTGATGTTGGAGGAGGCTTAATAGATGTAGGGAGACTTTTAACCAAGTTATTAAACTTTTTATTGAACTCTTCCATGGTTTCATTTTCCTTTTTCTGAGTTGTGCTAAGGGAAGCTAGTAAAAAATTGTTTTTTTCTGATCACCCCATCTTTCTCTAAAATCTTTTACAATTTTGGCTAGGGCGCTAAACTTGTTTGGATCCTGATCTGAAAACCACTTTGCAGCATCCCCTTCTAAAGAGTACACAAACAAAGTCATCTTCACATCCTCTCATCATGCCCATGACACCACTTCAAGATACATAAGTCAAAGTTCAGAATGTGATCATGGACACTAACAACATTATTTCTTGAAAAACAAGGTAAATTCTCAACATCTTTGTCAAGAATTGCATGAGGGCCCCCTTAGATTGCTACAAAATTCAAAGGTCTCAAAAAGGAACTCATCATTACTTTAGGATTAGTAGTTGTAGTATTAATAGTTGGTTGATTATTATGTTGAAACAAGAATATGATATTAGTGAGTGCTTCTTCCCCAAGACTTTCAAGTAGCCTTCTATGAGCAAGGTGATTTAGTCTCCTCCTATAAACCTTTTCAGGTTTAGAAAAAGAGTATGTCAATCCATGTGAAGTGCTCCTAGTAGTATACTTCAAATATTTTTCCAATGGACTTGCCACTTGGAGAGGAAGAAAAAAAAAAAAACCAATCCAAGTTAAAAAAATTTAGGGAGCAAATTTATTACTTAGTTTTTAAAGAATAAATTAGTTAAGTCGTTTAAACCAAGGATAAAAGACTTATCCATGGAAACAACACCAAATTTGTTGTCAACCTTATACACACTTGCTAACATGGACTAATTCCAATCCACTTAGTGTTTCCTTGGAGGCACAATGCCTAAGTTCAAGCCCACTGTCACCTCGACTTGAACTTCTTTCGTCTAGGCTTACTCCTAGGGAGGGGGTTAGACACTAGTTACTATGTGAGTGATTAAAGGTTAATTATAGGAGTTGATTTTAGTTAGTTAAAGGTTTATGGGAATCTATCCTATATGAGATGCAAACAATGCAAAGTGAAAATTTCAATGAAATACAACACTTTCCCTAAGACAACTAAGACTAATGCCTAAGGTTGGGAAAATGGGTCAACTAATCTTACAAAAGATTAGAAAGCGAAACTTTACAAAAATCTACTACTAGATACAAATGAATTACTTTACAAAACTTCTACAATTGAATTAGATGCAAACAATTATCAACAGAATAAGAATGTAAAGAATAGCTAGAAGGTACAACAATATACAACTATTAACAAATAAATGAAACAAGCACTAACACAATCTAACTTGAAACTAACTTGAACTAACTTGATTTGATGTGTAGGGAAAAAAAAATATTACTCAAGAGAAGATCACCACAACACAACAAACCAACAAACCCAAACAATGAAGTTCCTCTACAAGATGTGCAACTTCAAGGGGTTGTTTCAATGGCTTCAACACAAATGCAAACCCAAACAGTGAAGTGCCTCCACAAGATGCACAACTTCAAGGGGTTGATTAAAGATGAATGCAAGAGCAAGAAAAGAGCCTCCAAGGGCAAGTATGAAACTTTAGATGGGAAGAGATGAAGCAAGAAAAGCCTCCAAGGGAAAAGAGATGTGCAAATTCCTAGTCTACTAGTTAATTACCCACAAATGCTCAATAAATTTGCATGTAAAGTAACTTAAATGAAAGTGCTTGCAAAATTATAAAGCATGAACCATGAAAATATTGTGAACTTAGCCCAAGGTTAAGGTGGATAAATTTTAGGATTAATTAAGTTGGTTAAGTGAAAGTGTGAATCCTAAAACTATGTGACTTCCCTAAAAATCTCCCCGCTTATACCAAAAGGACTCCTAGGTGCTCAATAAGTAATGAAAACAAGGAATTACCCTAGCTCCACAGGTCAATTCGGGGAACAAAAGTACTCAAACAAGGGGGACACCTAGTGCCATGAAACCATCCCTGATCTAGCACTCCAAGTTCTTTCCTCAAGTACCTTTTTTGGTGGCAAAGTTAAGATAGTTAAAGGTGTGCTAATTAATCTAGTTTATTGAATGCCTAAAGATCTAAGGATAAATTGAACCTTAAAAATTAGTTGAGTTAAGTTGAGTGCTTGCAATGTAAAGTTCTTGAAAAGTAAATTACAAGAAAGTAAAAATGCTTGAATAAACTATTCCTGAGAAAGAAGCTGTATAACTTGAGGATGAGAGATGGAGACTCGATGGCAGAGCATTTGAACGCCTTCAATACTGTGGTAAGTCAGTTAGAAAATTTCAGATGAAGATAAATGTATGAGGTTGTTGGGTTCTTTACCAGACTCATGGGATAGTCTGATTGTGGCCATAGGTAGTAATACAAATTCCTTGAAGTTTGAAGAAGTGCTCTCATCCTTGTTGTCGGAGGAGATGAGATGGAAAAATATGGAAGGACATAGCATAGACGCATTATTTGTAAAGTGCTTGAAAAGTAAATTAAAAGAAATTAAAGATGCTTGAAAGTAAAAGTGCTTGCAAGTAAAATAAAGTAAATTGTTTGAACTTGAAAGAAAAGAATGAATCGCAATATCTTATACAAAATTAAATAGCAAGAACTTGAAAAGAGATTAAATGATTGAATTTGAAAGGAAAGAAAATACTTGGAAAGAAAAGAGTTGCTTGAAAAAACACAAGTAAGTTACTATGCCTCCACAGCTTAAGCAAAGAAATGAAATGAGCTTCTAATTTCTAAAGATATCACATGAAACTTGAAAGTAGAAGCAAGAAAGAATCAACCAATTACCTAGCCTTACAATTTAGCATGGTTGGCTAGGCCAAACTCTTTGCTAGGTGTATGAAACAAATAAAGAATTAAAGAACTTGGAAATAAATTAATCCTAGCCACACAACCTTGTCTTAAGGACAAGTGGGGCAGGCTAGAAATGAAAAGACAATGATGAAAATAAAACTTATGAAATAGCCTTACGATTGTGCATGGTTGGCTTGGCCAAACTCTTTGCAAGGTGTAGCCAAACTAAAAAGAAATTGCAAAAATTTTAAATGTTTGAGAAATGCAAGCCCTAGAGGATCTCTTGTGGCTTGCTTACAATGAATAGAAGAGGAAGAAGAAAGGGGCATTCAATACCCTTGCTTGGAGGTAGTTTTATTAGTGTTTTATGACCCCAAATGGGTTGCACCTCCTATTTTTGGTGAAAACCTGCAGAAAATTAGCAAGCAAAAGCATGCTGGAAATTCTACAAAATCATCAAATATCTTCAAAAAAATTATATTAGTGAAAACCATAAATTTTTAACAATAAGGACAACATATAATGTGTTGAATAAGAGCTATTATATGGAAGAAAATGTACCCAAAATGTTAGAGGAATAAGAAAGATAAGAACAAAAATCTAAGGAGGATTTTGAGTAAAAATACCCCTATAAAAAATCCCAAGGACCTAGTTTTTACATTTTTATAGCAAAATTAATTAAAATTAACATTAACTAGGTAATTAATAAAAAAAAAAAAAATGAAAAAAAAAAAACCACTTTAGACTCGACGTGTTGGCCCTTGGTTATGGAAGTAAGCGAAGATTAAGGAAGAAAAGATGAAATGCAAACTGCGTGGAAGACACAGTGACTGATATTGGGTTGAAGTGAGCAAAAGAGCAGAGAAGACGGAGCGAAGTAAGAGAAATCAATCCATTGGATGAGAAGATTGAGGATGAAAGATCAAAAAGGAAGAGGGATCTTGGACAACTTAGCAAGCAGAAAAATCCACTAACGGATGCTTTGGAGCACCTCGTGGGAAAGAAGGAAAGACAGGTTGGCGAAGCCCTGAAAACGCGGGTCAAGTTGACCTAGGGTTTTAGACACCTAGGGTTTTAGAAATCTAGGTTTTTGACACCTAGGCTTCGGTCTAAGGCTGTTGGTGAGCTATTGTAATGTATAAATAAAGGCCAAGAGGACCTGTGATGGGTTCATTGGTTAGATGTGATGATGAGCGATTGTTGTTACTGAGAGAAGAGTATTGTGTGGTGAGGGAAGTCTGTGTTGTAATATATTCAACTGGGTGTGAAGATCAACCCTGCGGCTAGGTGCACAGGGAGGGGAGATAGAGAGAAGGGAGAAGGAGAGGAGATCTGCAAGCTAAGAGCGCACAAAGAGCTATAAGATTTCACCTAATATATTATAAAGCACAGTTTTGTGGACATAGCCCTAGGGAGAGGGTGAACCACGTATATCTTATGTTAACTGTGATTGATGTTGTGTTCTTTACTTCTGTCATTCTGTTATTACATTATTATACTAGATCTGAGATATACTGTGTGAAGTAGGGTTAAGCTGGTAAATGATATCTAGATGTTGTGTTGTTGTTACATTGGATCCACTTTGGATTTTCTCTAGTTGTAGACACCTGTCTCCTGCAACCCCCTATTGCTACTTCAGTTGAGACTACATCTGCTTCACAGGTGTAGCTGAAAAGGCTAGTAGTTAGGGCTTGTGTTGGAAGATTGGTTGTTGTCATTGGTGTCAACCCTAGTCATTAGTTTTGGACCGCAAGATTGATGAAGGTATTTGGAAATGAAGGAACATGTACATGCAGAAAAAAAACCCATGGATGGATAGTATACATCATGTTGTTTCTGGTGGTAGGTGTCATGTCACATGGATCCTCATGGTTGAGGAGAAATGATTTTTTGAACATGACAAAGTGAATTGAAGAAGGAAGTACATGTAGGCCCTGAAGATAATTAAAGAAAAGAATTACAAA
>JASDQU010228463.1:0-13861 GCA_032191745.1 Picea mariana | reverse complement strand
TCATCCCCCCTAGGGAAGTTCCGCCCCCCTTGAGGAAATATTCATGAAAATTAAAAAATTAAAGGGGAAACCCCCGTCACTCCCTAAGTGTGCCCCCCTTGTCTAAAGTGATGTTGGATAAAGTCAAAAGTGTATTCCAACTCACATCCCACTAAGATTCCAAAACCCTAACTTACCAAAACCTTAAGAAGTGTGACCCCCTCCTTGAGATGCTCAATATCTCTTGAGAATTGACACTTGGAAATCATCCAAGAGGGGTAGCTCTTGATTCCTAAGTATAAATGAAGGCCCTCCCCTCCTCATTTCACATCTATTCTCATTGCAAGGTTACTCTACCCAAATTTCTCCTCTCCTCTCCTATCTCTCCCACTCTTCTCTCTCATTCTTTCTTGCTCTCTCATTCTTTTCTCAAGCTTGTGGAAAGTATTTTATCAAGCTTGCTTCTAATAAATAAATATTTGAAGGAAAACATTGGCATTGAGAGTCTTATTGGTGTTTTGATTTGGATCTACATTGGAGGTGACTTGTATTTTGGTTATGAGTTTTTTCTTGTAGATTTAGTGTTGGATGTCCAAGCAAAGTATTTTGCTTGGATAGATCTATGGTAGTATTGCCACATGTCTTATGTGAAGTAGTTTCATAATTTTAACAAAGTATTTTTTTGATATTCTTGGATCTACTCACCTCCTTACTTGTCTTGTAGCTAAATCTCTTGTATTTGCAGGTTACTAAGGGTTGAAAAGGATAAATTTCAGATCTGAAAATTTATCCCTTAAAATCCTCTTTAGATTTCTATTCTTATCTTTCTTATTCCTCTAACATTTTGAGTACATTTTCTGCCATAGAATAGATCTTATTCAACAAATTATATGATGTCTTTATTGTTAAAAATTTCTGGTTTTCACTAACATAATTTTTTTGAAGTTATTTGGTGGTTTTGTAGCATTTTCAGCAAGCTTTTGTTTGCTGATTTTCTGCAGGTTTTCACCAAAAAGAGGTGCAGCCCATTTGGGGCCATAAAACACTAAGAAAACTACCTCCAAGCAAGGGTTTTGAATACCCCTTTCTTCTTCCTCTTCTATTCATTGTAAGCAATCCCCAAGAGAGTCTCTAGGGCTTGCATTTCTCAAGCATTTAAAATTTCTGTAATTTCTTTTCTTAGTTTTCCTACACATTGCAAAATGTTTGGCCAAGCTAACCATGTAAAATCGTAAGGCTAGTTCATAAGTTATTTTCATCATTGTTTTTTCATTTCTAGCTTGCCCCACTTGTCTTTAAGACAAGGTTTTGTGGCTAGGATTAGTTTATTTCCAAGTTCTTTAATTATTTAATTTGTTGCCTACACCTAGCAAAGAGTTTGGTCTGACCAACCATGCTAAATCATAAGGCTAGGTAATTAGTTGATTCTTTATTGCTTCTACTTTCAAGTTTCATGTGATATCTTTAGATCTTAGAAGCTCATTTCATTTATTTTCTCAAGTCGTGGACTCATAGTAACTTACTTGTGTTTTTTCAAGCAACTCTTTTCTTTCCAAGTATTTTCTTTTCTTTCAAGTTCAATCATTTAATCTCTTTTCAAGTTATTGCTATTTAATTTTGTATAAGATATTGTGATTCATTCTTTTCTTTCAAGTTCAAACAATTTACTTTATTTTACTTGCAAGCACTTTTACTTTCAAGCACTTGTATATTCAAGCATCTTTACTTTCTTGTAATTTACTTTTCAAGCACTTTACATTGCAAGCACTCAACTTAACTCAACTAATTTTTAAGGTTCAATTTATCCTTAGATCTTTAGGCCTTCAATAAACTAGATTAATTAGCACACCTTTAACTGTCTCAACTTTTCCACCAAAAAAGGGACTTAAGGAAATAACTTGGGGTGCTAGATCGTGGATGGTATCACGACACTAGGTGTCCCCCTTCTTTGAGTACTTTTGTTTACCGGATTGACACGTGGAGCTAGGGTAAGGCCTTGTTTGTCTTACTTATTGAGCACCTAGCAGTCCTTTTGGTATAAGCAGGGAGAGTTTTAGGGAAGTCACATAGTTTTAGGATTCACACTTTCACTGAACCAACTTAATTAATCCTAAAATTTATCCACCTTAATCTTGGGATAATTTCACAATATTTTCATGGTTCATGCTTTATATTTTTGCAAGCACTTTCATTTAAGTTACTTTACATGCAACTTTATTGAGCATTTGTGGGTAATTAACTAGTAGACTTGGAAGTTGCACATCTCTTTGCCCTTGGAGGCTTTGATTGCTTCATTTTTTCCCATATAAATTTGTGCACTTGCCCTTGGAGGATCTTTTCTTGATCTTACATTCATCTTTAATCAACCCCTTGAAGTTGTGAATCTTGTGGAGGCACTTCACTGTTTGGGTTTGTATTTGTGTTGAAGCCATTGAAACAACCCCTTGAAGTTCAGATCTTGTGGAGGCACTTCATTGTTTGGGTTTGTTGGTTTGTTGTGTTGTGGTGATCTTCTCTTGAGTAATCTATTTTTTCCCTACACATCAAATCAAGTTAGTTCAAGTTAGTTTCAAGTTAGATATTGTTAGTTCTTGTTTCATTTCTTTGTTCATAGTTGTATATTGTTGTACCTTTTATCTATTCTTTACATTCTTATTTTGTTGATAATTGTTTGCATCTAATTCAATTGTAAAAGTTTTGTAAAGTAATTCATTTGTAAATAGTAGTAGAGTTTTATAAAGTTTCACTTTCTAATCTTTTGTAAGCTTAGTTGGCCCCTTTGCCCAACCTTAGGCACTAGTCTTAGTTGTCTCAGGGAAAAGGGTTGTATTTCATTGAAATTTGAACTTTGCATTGTTTGCCTTTCATATAGGCTATATTCTCCTAAACATTTAACTAATTAAAATCAACTCCTAGAATTAACCTTTAATCACTCACATAGTAACTAGGGTCTACCCCCCTTGGCTTCCCTAGGAGTAAGCCTAGACATAAGAAGTTCAACTCGAGGTGACAGTGGGCTTGAACTTAGGCATTGTGCCTCCAAGGACACACTAAGTGGATTGGACTTGGTCCACGTTAGCAAGTCTGTATAGTCATAGTTGTTGTTACGACCACTGTTGCAGTTCTTAACAACCCTAAAATCATCCATAAAAGCATTGGCATTTGTACTAAACAAACCATAATAATTGGATATTGAAGTAGTGTCTTCTTGCTCTATTATAGTAGTTTTCTGAAGTGGTTTTATTGTTGTCATCATCATTAATTAATGTTGTTTAGACAACCATTTAAGTCATTCATTGACTTGTATTTATCTTGAAAAGTGTAAGTGACAAACCATTATCAAGTTTGCAAGACTATTATATCTCTTCCTTGTTATCATAACTTGCACATTTCAAGATACATTGCTGCTACTATGATCTCACTTTCATTGTATAGTAACTTGCTCAGACAACAAATAATTTGTTTAATAAGTCATTGATTATAACTATTGCTACTAACGTTTGATGTTTCATTGGTAAAGGGCAGGTACAAACCCATTTTCATTTCCCCTTATCCCTTTCAAATTCACCAAAGTGACTTCTTTTGTTGAATGACCTAGAGAGAGGGGTGGGTTTTCACTGTATCTTTTTTCCCTTCATCAACCAACTAGGTCTTGGGACATCTCCCTTGGAGCAAGGTTTTCCTCCTCCTAAAGAGAAAGAGGTACCCTATTGGCGTGAAAGTGATAGGGTTACCTCCATGTTACGTCAATCTAAGCCTACTTACCTTCAGGCTTTGGGAAAGTATAGACTATGTGATAACAGGATGGATTGGATAGTTGGTCTTGAGAATTATTGTAATAGAGCGCTGCTCTTCTGGAGTTTTCCCCCTCGAAGAGGTAAGTGAACATTGTTTCCTATCAATAAAGGTGTTATTTTGTGGTTTCATCTATTGTGTTGTTTCACTGTTATTCTCTGCAATATTTTTTTTTTTGGCTATTATAATAGATCCGGTACCTTACAAAAAAAATGTCCACCTTGAATCTACCTTGGTCACATGAAGCTTCCCCAAGTTGAAGTCATGTGTGGGGTTTCTACCTAAGCATGAAAAATAGTGCCCACACATGCTCCACCTGGGTTGGCATTTTGCATTAGTTATTTTTTATGGGTCACATCTATTTCTTATGAGAGACATTTCATTGTCCTCGGGATCCCTAGGCGAGCATCAAGAAGGTTCATGATTGGATTTTATCTTTTTCCATCTACAATCCTCTGGGCATTTATCCCCTTCTTCCCATGAAATGAGGAACAATCCCTTCCTGATTCAGTATACCCGAAATTCCTAAAAGGTAAGGAGATGAGAGGATGAAGTGTGGAAAGTGATAAGTATGGTTGGGAGTGGCACGATGAATCATCAAGGGGACCTCCTAGTAACACACCTACCCCCAAGGGAGACCCACTTACTAGGGCACAATGTCAACCACCAAGGTGAAAAAAGGTAAAGAGCATAATGTCCAAGTAGACATTACATAATCAAAAGAAGTTTAAAATGCACAAACTCAATTGCCTCAAATACGAAAATGACACTCACCATAATACTTGGCTTTTACCTCATGGAGAAAGACCCAATGTCTTTCGAAAACCAACTGATGTAGTGGATACCCTCATGATGAACCTAGAACTCTGGTGGTGAAGAGGGCCTCTATCTATGCAAGTGAACACTACTGGTCAAGTTGTCTCTCAGTGCTCCATGTCTGAAACCCAAGGCCTCGAGACATCATCTCCGTAGTTATTCCTAGTAATTGGTGATAACATCTCCTTCATCTTTGTGGATCATGGACAAATATTGTATATACTATGAGTTGAATAAGATCTTTAAGGATTATTCCTATGTACCATGAATGATGTTGTGATTGTTCCTTTTTTTGTCTTATTTATTTATTCACGTGGACAAGATAATATTTCTTGTTTAAATCTATCTCATTGTCATTCCAAACTTGCAACTTTGGGATGATTGTACTCCCAAATCATCATTTGGCATTGTTATCAAGTTTTCAATTTGACAAGGGTACTCCTTGGTGGCAACACTTGGAGATTGGTAGGGAGGATGCCAATCTATTTAGGGACAACAACAAAGGCCAAGTCAGAGTGTGGATATGCATATGCTTGGAATAAATTAACACAATAGTTTTAGAGAATTGCAGAGACGATAATTTTGTATGCTTTATATTCCAATAATTAAAATGACAAGCATACGCCATCACAAATTTTGCACAAGAGATGATCCACCAAGGCAACTATTTTCTTTCTTGACGAAATACTACTTATATTAAACAAAAAAAGAAATGTACAATATGAATGGCCTTGTACCATGATGCAGTTAAAGTTGCAGCAAGGTCAAAATAAGCTTGAAAAGAGACATTCTGGGTAGAAGAGAAACCATACTATCTAAGTTAAGCATCTGGGTAGAAGAGAAGAAACTGGTGATTTCTCTAGGTAGAAGAGAATAAACTAGTGATTTCTCCTTGAGTTGTACAACAACAATAAATGTTGCAAGTTTGATAGGGTTAGACTAGTAAAGTTAGTAGAACACTTGAGAAATTTAGAAAAAAAATGATTTTATTAACTACTTTCACCATAAGATTTACTTCTATATTAGTGTTGTTATCATTCTAGGCCCTGTTATCACACAATTTGTACTTTCCCAAAAGCCCAAGGCAAGTGGGTATAGAATTGGTGTAACTAGGAATAACCTATCACTGTCACCTCAGTAGGATATCCCTTTCTATTTAGGAGTATGTTAAGATTACACCAGGGGAGACATCCTCGGTGACATGGGGGGTTTGAGAAGGCTAAGGTAAGTAATCACAAGGAAACCCTTCACCTCTCATAGATCAATCAAGTCAAAGGGTTATTTATGTCTTATAGAGATGAAGCAAATAGATAATATTGTGTACCTGCCCAGAACAAGACAACAAGACAAAAAGGGGCACTTTCCAAGTACCAAGTCCAAAACGATTATTAGTGTTTCATAAGACAATGAACCTAAAGAAAAACAAGCTAGCTGATATGAATTTGCAGCAATACAATAGTTTATAACACTAATTAATATTTATAATAACCACAGGAATTATGCCTCAAAAGTTCTTGAAAATGACATGAAGAAATAGCTTTAACCTAGCTAAATGATAAAAGCTTGTCACAAGCAAGTTTGGCAATTACAAGCTAGAAAAATAGGTCACTTTTGTAGAGAATTTGCTGCAGTTAGATGGTTTTAGCAATCTTTTGCAACATCAGAAAATTCTAATGGTCAAAAGTGCAAGAAAACACCACACAAAGTTATCACTTACCTAGCAGATTGACTAGCAATTATCACAATTGAGTTTTGGATGGGTTAAGTGCAAGTTATGTTGGAACATTTATCAAATCAATGTATGTTTGTATGGATATAGCAATGTTTTTCTACAACAACAAGTTAGATAAGGAGATAGTCTAGTTTAGGTTTAGCTAATGTTAGTAAAAGATTCAAGGATAAAAGTGTGAGTGTTTGTTTGATCAATCAACACTTGCAAATGGTAGACCAGTGCCTTTCTAGGGTAAATGGAGTCACTAATGGAAACAACTAATATCAGAGGAGAAATAACAATGATAATGATA
The DNA here is from genome assembly GCA_032191745.1 of Picea mariana. Taxonomy (NCBI): domain Eukaryota; kingdom Viridiplantae; phylum Streptophyta; class Pinopsida; order Pinales; family Pinaceae; genus Picea; species Picea mariana. The sequence continues at coordinate 7,247 of JASDQU010228463.1, read as the reverse complement.
TGTCGAAGGGATGGAGAGGATAAGAAAGGTGTTGGTATCCCAAGGCCTCAACAATCCATCTCCAAGAGATAATTGATAGAAAGTAACAAAGGTTAGGCCCTAGCGATTTCTCATTTCCTTGAACAAATTGTAATAAAATATGCAATTGGGCATGGAAGTAGGATTACTAGAGTGATATGATGGTAGGGATCTAGTATTTACTTCAAGATAGGTGTCTTTCAAGAATTTTTAGCACATGGAAGACTATAGAGAAAACAATAATAACATATGTCTTTCCGCTAGGGTTTCAAGCAAGCAATTTCATAATCTTAGACATGAAACAAGTAAAATTAACCATAAACATTAATTCAATAAAAAAACCCTAGTTGAAGATCCTCCACATGAAAATTGCCAAAGTACACCAAGAAATGCCTCCTCCAAGAAGTGTGCACCACTAAATTTTAGCCAAGAAACCTTAAAGAAGGTCGAATTTCAGACCACCACTTGTGTGATGAGTGAATGATGAAAAAATATGAGAGTTTTATCTCTTATTTATACAATGTCAATGACCTATAATTACAATTAGGTCATGAAAAGTCTGACATGGCCAAATTACATGAAAAATCTAGTTTTTACACAAATTACAATAATTAAACCCTAAAATCATCTTTAGAGGTGACGTCATGCTCTTATAGGGTGATGTTGAGCCTCATGGGTGAATTGTTGGGCCTCATCTGCAAAACGTTGAGCCTTCCAAGCCCCTAGATGATTCCACACCTGCCAATTAGCACAAAAATGCCTTCAAAATGCCAATCCTGACATTGGGTGACATCTAGGGTCACAATGGTGATGTCATGGGCCTCCCAAGGCAAACATCCAGGTGGAAGGGAAAGATCCCCCTAGGTCTAGGTCTGCCAAAGTGTCTCTGGTGAAATGTCCTTCATTTTCCCTAGTGCAAGTCTTTGACATCTCTTTGCCCCTGGCTGGGGTCACACCATCCATTTGTGGGATTTTAGACCCATGGAGGTCCGAGCTAATCGTCTCCTCATATGTACCTATCCATCGGGCATGGTCTTGAAAAAACAACAAGTACGCCCTCCATGGGCCATAATTCATAGGAATCATAGCAATGTCAATCACAACCAATAATCAAATTACCCAAACATGTGCATCAAACCCCCCTTTACCCAGACAAATGCTCAAAGATGTTATGCAGTTTAACAAGTCAGGTTCATAGAGGGCCTTAGGATGTCCTATTGGGCTAATTCTCCTCAAGTTTGGGGTGTTTCCCATGAAGAACAATCTATGTCATGTAAGTGTGTGAAATGGTGTAGGGGGAATGTTTGGGCAGAGGATGTAGTGATAACAAGGAAATGCAGGTCTTGCCTGTGGGTGCCTCTGTAGAGGGTGAGTTGTACCTTATCATGTATGCCATTGTTTCCTAGCCCATTCAATGCCTTCTATTGTTAGTCTTATTGCCTTTTATTTTCAAAGGAAAATATGGGGGACATTGTCCTAGCATGGTGACAGTGTTACCCACAAGCACTTCATGGAAATGAGAAGGTTGGCTCGTGATGAGACCCCCTTTCTCTTAGATATGCCACCAAGAGCCATTACCCTAGTTTGGTGACCAGATAGATCGTAGTGTCATGCCTCTACATGCCCATGGACCTAATAGGCCGACTCATGATGAGACCTCCCATCCACCAACTAGACTTTGAGTTTTATTTTATCTTACGGGTCCCCTTTTCTTACTGAGAAGCCTTTTATCACTTTCTCAAGAATCCCTAGGTGAAGCATCTTAAAGGTTTTATATTGGATTTTAACTCTTGCTAGCTACTTTTACCCTCTGGGCCTTTAGGCCCTTTTTCCCACAAGGAATGGTACAACCCTTTCTAGTGTGGCAAACCCAATGCTCGAACCAAGGTAGGGGGAGATGAGAGGAATAATGATGAAAAGTGGTAAGTATGGAAGGAATGGAGGATGACCTTTCATAGACCCACCCAATGGAAACTCATCCTAAAGGAGAACCAACTTACTATGGAATTTTGTCACCCCCCTAGGTATGAACAAGTTAATGAGCATAATTTCCAAGCAAACGTTATGAAATGAAGGAGAGTTCAACGCAACATATTCAAATGCTTTGAAAATAAGAGTGACGAATACCATGATACCTAGACTCATTACATCATGGAGCAAGACCCACTACTACTTTAGGACCAGGCTGGTGGGATGGATGTTGCCATTGCTGATAGATGGAATGTATTGAAGAAAAGATGGGCCCTTCGAGGCCAATCTTAGGTCGTTTGTCTCTTGACACTCCATGTTTAGAACATGTGGGGCTCGAGACATGATCTCCTTAGTTATCCCTAGAATAGGGGATAATAGGGTGTATGGAGTCTCAAATGCATCCAAGCTTGAATATTGATCTAATTGAAGTCAAGTGGTAGAGTCTAACCTGGAGGTATTGTTAGCACTCGGTAAATTTCCTAGAGGTTGAGAAAGAAGAAATCTACTAAGGTAACCTTAACCAACCACTTTAGAGCTGGGATCTAGCCCTTCCAGCTCCAGAGAGGGATCACTCTGTATGATTTAGCTTTGTTTTATTTTCAGATATTAGGCTAGTTAAAGAAATCGTTGGTTTTGTTGTAAAGGGTTTGTAAAGTTGGTTGAGACAAACTACACATCCATTGGGCTATGGGGTCTGTTTTAAATCAAATCCGAGAAATAACCAGTAACGCCAAAGAAGTTTTCCACAGGGCGAGGTAATACCTTCACTGGATCTTTAATATTTAAAATGATGAATGGAAGAACAGATGAGGAAAATAACTTCAACTAACAAGCAGTTAAGAATTTCTTAATTGAAGATATTTAGAAGATGAACACTTAAATCTCTAGAATCGGAAACAGGGTATCAGAGATAAATCCTGCAACATAACGCTATTCATAAAGATTAGATTCAGACAACAAAATGAAATACGGAGAAAGAAAACATTAACTCAGGGAATCACATCACCAGTGAACATACGCAAGAATCCTGTAAAATGCCTCTCCTTTATTATTGGTGGATCTCTTCAAAAATGATACAGTGTGATAGCAATCGGGTGTGCAAATCAACAACCCTCAATACATCGAAAAATGGAGTATTTATAAAACAAAATACATACACTCTTGTCATAACTGATCAGGACGTGCTCATACTATTTTAAGACTAACTATCTAACTAATCAAAACTGTTTTGATGATTTATCACAACTGTATACTGAATTTCAGGGGTAGGTCGTTGGCGAGGTGCCTTCGCAACCTCTGCTGTCAGGACAGCTGACTGGAAGTGACAGCTCATCTACTAATCTAGTAGATCACACAGTTTTTCCCATCTGATATGACCTGGCACTGTGATTTTAAGCAATCTCTGGTACACTTCGTCCATGTCTGTGTACTTAGAAAATGTAGGCTTGATGACGAAAATGTGCTTAATTTCATGCTGGATACTGATATCCAACTGCAAGGCATCCATGAAGGCTCTTCCTGTGATGTTTGCCTGTATTCCTGCGAACTTAGAACTGTCCTAGGACACTTCGATCAACCTTTTCTTATAATCAGGGAGCGTCATCAATTTGTCATTTATGACCTTCATGCCAGGCAGGCCTTTCCTTTGCAGAGCATCTATCTTGTGGAAAAACTTCTGCACTCCTTGATCCATGACTTGGATCTTCTCCTCTAGCTGAAGCATGAGACCTCTTTTGGTCAGAACTCTTTTCACTTCCAATATGGTTTCTGTCCTGTCTTCAATTTTCAACTCTTCGAGTTCCTCCCAGGTCTTAGAATTCAGGAACCTTATGATTTCATTAGCCTGGGCTGGCATGTCGCCCAGTTCTGTTCTAATTTTCTCCACAGCCTGTTTGCTCCTCTCGAGCAACTCGTTATGTTCAAACATGATTTGAACCATTGGCCATATTTCATTAATGGACTTAGAGATATCCGTCCACACAAGTTCTTTAACTTCAGCCAAGGTCTTTCCGGCCATTGTCTGTTTCTGGAGCTGCTGCAGCTCCTTCCTGATCTGATCATTCACCTGTTTTTCTTTAGACAGACTTTTCTGGAAAGAAGCTTTTAGCTCTTGGAGATTCTCCACCTCTTTCTTAAGCCTACTGATTTCTGACTCTTGCAGGTTCATTCTCTCCATAGACTTGGCCAGGTCTGTAGCTCCTTCTGGTAGGGGTACCGCTGTTGCAGATGGAATGACTGTCACTGTTGGTGTTGCAATTGGGATGGCACTCAATGAGATGCCTTCCATTGGCTTTTCCTGCTCTTTCTCCTTGAGCAGTCTTTCCATCTCTGCCTCCATCTCCTTTAACTGCGCATTCTGCTCCAGGAGTAATTTCAGCATCTCATCCTTTTCGACTTCCCTTTCAGCTATTTCTTTCGTCTGTGGGTCCTCTGTTGGAGGGAGCTTTAGCTGCTTTCTCAACGAGGTGATGTCAAAATTCTTCTTTTTAATCATTGCTTCGGCAGCCTTAACGTTCGCCGGGTCATAACCAATATTGAGGACCATCTCCTCCAGAGTCTTTATCTTGTTGTCTTTCGCGAAGGAAGACATCTTCTCTAGCTTCAATTGGGTCTGGGCATTGCTCAATGCTACTCGCAAGTTTGACGCAGAAGTTGCAACGCGGGATAAAGTGTGGGAAATCATCTCCCCAGTTTGCTTATGCAGATCCATCTGATCTGTCGGATGCACATCTTTTACTTGAAACTCAAACGTGGCCCTCTTGTATTCATATATCACCTTTGGATCAGGCACTTGCGCTTGGAGGAACGCCATATGCATCCTACCCTTCTCTGTATCAAATGCTGAAAGGAGTCTATGTTGGGCAGTGGATGATTGTTTTTGGAACTGTGCATAAGTGCTGCTGGTGAGCGTCTGGTTCTTCTTTTTGATTGTGTCATATTTTTCAAAAATGCCCATCTTGGGCCCAGTCTTGCTTGGTGGAGTATCCAAGGGAGAATCTGAGGATTTTAATACTGTTGTCCCTTCCTTATGCTGACTGGAGCCAAAAGGAAAACTGAGTTGCTTAGCCCCAGTGGTGGCCAATGTGGTAGTCACTTTGGTAGCTTCTGCTGTTGTGCCGGTCGTTGAAATTGTCTTCGGCTTTTTAGAGTGAATTTGAAATTCCTCCAGTGACACCTATGTTACAGGAGGAGATGACTCCTGTCGGGGCCTCTTCTCCTTGAGGACCTATGGCGTGGTAGCGGGTAGAGCACTTGTTGAGGGCCCCTGCTGTTCCAAGTCCAGCAAAGTGTCAGGCATCCAGACTGCCTGATTCGCAAATTTCTCGATCTCTGGCTTGGACTCGTGCACATACGGGGCATTTTTGTTTTTTACCCTCATGTCTGAAATGATCCCGTGGGGATCATAGTGCCAGATGAAACTCGTAGAGAATTTCATCTCCTTCAAAATTCGATTTGCTTCCTCCCCTGCGCCTCGGTTATTGCAGATGAAGGGGCCAATTTGTCCCTTGATTCTCAACTGCTACTTTTTCTTGAGTGAAACAAAATGAATATCATTAGAATTCATCATCTGCCTTATATATTCTAATGCGAAAAGTCTTACCGGAACATATCACGACAGTTTATAGGGCGCCAATTCGCACCCAAAGGCTCTGATTTCTGTGTGATTCTGGCATAAATACCAGTCTCCTTTCTGAACGTTGTACGAGAGATGCAGGATCCTATGGACTTCATCATTAATTCATGGCTCAGGCATGCCACGCAACATACTTACCACTGGGTGGTAAAACTGGTCAATGAATGTTGTGAAGTTGTATTCACCAGAATTGGGTTTCAAGAGAGAAGTCCACGCTGTGACTGACTGGGGCTTCCCGTCTGTGTCCATCTTCTGCATAGAGAAATTGAACCTGTCGGCCTGGAAGTAGACGAACATATGAGCCAGAATGGATGAGTACCTAAACATGCCTTCTGTGGAAAAATTGACAAATTGCTCATGGATATTATTGGCCAAGAAGGTGTTGTAGTCGAACTGCATGGTTGGTTGTTCGTCGTTTGAGAAGATGGACAGAAATCCCAGGATGGGCTCATCCACCCACTAATCAGAGTAGTATCCAAGCAGAGCACACAAAGCCAAAATAATCTGATTCCCTTTGACAGAAAACATGGAAGAAGGATACGGGGGGTTGGTGGTCAGGAGAGAAGCGGAAGTGGGAAGAAACAACTCGAAAATATGAGCTCTTTGCGGGAAAGTCATCTTCTGGTAAATCTCGGTGAGGATTTCTAAGTTAAAAGGGGATGTAGATTCTGCTCCGGTGATTTGTAACATCTGGTCGATATCCTTAGGGGTGATGAAGAAAAGAACGTCTCCGGATGAAGAAATGATGGCTTTCTGGTCGGGTAAGTAGTGGACCTGGCAGCGGAGGGTGAACTCGAGGAAATTATGGATTTGAGGGAACAGATACAGAGGCAAATTGGACTCCCAGAGCCCAATTTCGTCGCTCTGGTCCAGAAAAACCTCCCGGAGCCACGACTAGAGATCAGAGAAGTCGAAACTGCAAATGGTATTGGCTATCAACCGGTCCTTATCGACCAGGGGAATTTTATCCAGGTCCACCGGAGGAGGAACAAACAGATTCTCTTCCTCTTCAGCTGGCTTTGTCTTGGACACCATTTCGGCAACTATACCTGCAACAAACAACGTTAGTGGGGTCTACTTGTGGTGGAGGAAAACGACAGGGAAGCAATGGGAAGACGATAGATACATTTTCGGATGCGATGGATGGTTCTGGCGCGAGGGATGAATAACGAGTGAAAATGGGCACAACGGTATTTTTATTCAAAACTGGGTCGGTCGGACGTGGGAAAATGGTCAGCATGACAACGGGCATATTATCCTGTTATTAATGGACAACGGGCCACTTGGGGTGATATGGCAGGTGACGGTAGCCAAATTATACGGACGACTGACGTGGAGGTAGGTGATAGGGGGTGAGAGTCGTCAAAGGGGGATGCTTATGAGTGAAGGGAGTTATGGGACTAACAACCTGGACGGACGGAAGTTATGGGAAGTGACCCGACCCCAGTAGCAAGTGGGTCGAGTGGGCTTAGTGGAGGATGACATCCAGGGTTGATGGGATGTCAGGTAGTAGGTGGGGGATGTGATGTCTGGGCCATTAGAACGATGCCACCTGTAACAAGGGACCCACCGCAAGGAATATTCATTCCGGACCCCCCCCCTTTGGCTAAAAACAGAACACCCG
>JASDQU010228460.1:5084-16274 GCA_032191745.1 Picea mariana | reverse complement strand
CTTGATTTTATGATCATTTGTCTTGTTTCGGGCAGGTCTAACATTGTCTTGCAGGTGCACAACACTTTTGCAGGCCTCTTTCCACTTCCAAACTTGACCTATAAGGGTTTCATTGGTAATTTTACCATTTTCCATCTCAATCCCCCTAGGGTCACTGGGATTCCCCCCTTGTGGTGACTTATCATCACTAAAGTGAGGGGAGTATCTATCTAAGGTAACAATGGGCAGTTACTCCCACAGTTGTTTCACTTTTTTGGATTGGGTCAGGGTTTGCCCAACCTACAATATGTGCGATAACAGGTTGGAATCTGACGATACAATATGTTAGTTGATATCAATCCATAACTTTGATTGGATTTTTGATGATCTAGGTTGATTTATAATTGGAAAAAATCCATAAGGGTATTTTCCCCCATGCATAGATCTTATATCATGGTACAACTACGTTCACGACTAAAAATTATGTCAAATTCTTATCAAATTTGTGGCCAGAAAGAGGGTTTATTTGCTACAATATTAGTTTATTCAAACTAGATTCCAGTCATCTTTGATGAGAGGCACTTCGAGAATTGCCTACAAAAATAAATGATATTATGACACTCACTACAAAAATCATGTCATTCAAAGCATATCCTTCTTTAAAGAAAGGATTAGAGAGAGAGCACACTTACTTCCTCTTTCACAAACCTATAGGCAATGTTCGTCCTTTCATATCCCATAGCAGGAAGAGAATAGACTTGGGTGCTCTCTCTCTTCCCTCAAAGAGATGCAAATGCATATGAACAAGGATCACCCAATCTAGTTCCAAGAAATCACTAGATGGGCAATTGCAAGAAGCACAATGGCAAAAGGCAAACTAGTGTGGTTGTACCCCTGGACTTTGCATGTTATTAAGCAATCCCAAGGCATTTTCATAAAAGCCATGTCTCACATACCCTGAAATCGTGGATGTTAAGGCTACCAAATTTTTCTAAGGCAATGCATCCAGAACTCAATGTGCATCAACTAGACCTCCACACTTGGCATATGAAATCACGAGTTTAGTTTCTAGGAATAGATTTGACTTAAACTCTGTTTAAATCATGTGAGCATGTACCAATGTTCCATCCAAGATATTTTTCATGTTCATAGTTTTGGTACTTTACAATGAAATTATGACCAACAATATAGAGGCAATCATTCTTCCTCTCCATATGTCGTGACAATTGTTTAACACGCTATCAAATCCCATTTATCACAACAATAATCGTGGTAGACTATACATTGTAGTGGTAGCATATCTCATACACTTCTCACTGAAGTCATTGGCATGTTTATCAATGTACTCATATACAAATGTCAGTGCAAGTGCAACAATAAAAGGATAATTACCCAAAACATAAATTTTTCCACTGGTCAGTATATCCATAACAACTCTCCTTTGTGCTTCTTTTTACTACTGACTCATAGATTCAATAGCACTCTTTTGCTTTAAAAGCACATTGCCTCAAAATAATGATCCTCTTCAAGAGAAAAGGCACCATTTCCCCTTCTACATCAGTATTCCAAGGCTGTAAATAATCCAACCATAAATCTATAATATGTGTAGCCTTCTTCACAAACCACCCACTAGCCAATCACTGAGATCTCGCAATATAAACATGTACAAAGGCCTCTATAACAGGCACCCTACAACATGCACAACCACTACCTAGCAGCAAAGAAAATGACCTCAATCTCAAAGGATCCATTTGTTCCAAAACTCAACTCTTCTTGAGGGGAGCATAAAGTATTGTTTACATAATTCACTAGTATTCTCACAACGTCAATAAGATCTACACTAGAAGCACATACATATGATAATGATTACTAACAAGGATCGAGATGCCAAAACACTGGCAAAATCATAAAGGCAAGGCCAAAAAATCATCATTCGACCTCTTGTGTTAATTAGCAGGGCATGCACCGACTACAGTGTAGCAATCTAATGTGTGTTGTGTATCAAAAGCACACATGCCAGCTCTCATGCTTGACAATTGCTAATCTTTAGGCACGTCGCTACCTCCAATGACCTCTTCCGCTAATAGTTATTTCCTTAAAGTTTTATTCAACAACATGCCTACAAATGAGATGTTTTGGGCTTGCAAAAAAAATTGTTGAAATTGCATTTGTCTTTAACAAAATATACTACAAAAATTTTAGTTGATTCAAACAAATTATTCAGAAAAATCTGGAATTCTTTAAATCTTTTTTCCTGAGGCCCCTAAATTTAAATATATTTATATTTATTATCCTATTAATTTTCCTTAAAATATATTTGTTTCCAAATGATTTTTGTTTTTTTAATAAGAACAAGTAATATAATTTAAAATGTTGTTGATAGTGCTAACAGTTGTATACAATGGTCTACTTCAGAGTTTCAAAGCCCAGAATCAAACAGCTCTCTGATACTACATAACACAATTTACTGCAAACTACAAAATAGACGTTTCGTATTTTTTCGCATGTTGCCACCTTGACAAAAACTCCTAAATTTCTTACAACTCTAGAAAACATCACACATTAACAAAAAACATGTAAACTATTAGCTTATTCCTAACCAGCATCTGAGAGTGGAGAGTGTTGTTGCTCAGTATCCATTGGTTCCTTGAGTTGATGGACCATCTCTTCTTTGAATTCACCTTGAGTAGAGTTAGTTGGGTCCTTGTTGTTAGATGTCGATGAGAGAGAATCCTTGTAGAGATCAAATGCCAAATTCCATAGCATGCTACATTCATCCTCCAAGATATCGAACCTTTGTTTTTGGTGGACCTTTAAGCTCATGATGGTTGTGTGTTGAGAGACATAGTGGTGCTCATTCTCGTGCACCTTGGTTGTTATAGAAAACAAAGAAGTCTCGTTAGACTATATATACTCCTTGTGTCTCCTCAAGATCACCTAAATCCCAATACATCCTTGTTCTCCATATCTTCACTATGGGCCCTGAATCCTGCATTCCAAACCAGGCAAAGAAAGATGAGACCTACACAAAGACTTTGACCCAAAAAAACAAAGTTGGTTATAGGCACCATGCACAGAGATCCAACAGAGTAGAGCTTTTTGGACAAATAGTCTTTACTAGTTACAATGCATGGGACAGTCTAAAAAGAAATAACACCAAAGAAACCAACTAGGCTCTGAGCCTTTAACCAACGAACCAAACCAAACAAAGAACAGAACCAATACAAAGACCTCGACCCCAAAGAGCAAGGTAATGAGCAACAAATACCACACCTTTAACCAAAATTTCCTTGTTCTTAACACTACAAATGGATGTTCAAAATGAAATAACATGGAGAAATCCAACCAAGACAAGACATGGTTGGAGAAATACTTGATTCACTTGCCCCAAAGGCTCATCCAATTTCCTTTTGTTAAAACCAACATACCAGAGAACCAAGATACCAAACCCAAGAAATAGGTGCCAAAACGATAGTCTTTCATGTTATCTCTACAAAAATTCTCACAGGTGACATGATATAGCCAGGATCCCAAACAGTCCACCCAAATTCACTTACCTGGAGGGATAGCACCAATTGATCTCAACCATAGGAATTCTCAATTCGTTTGCACTTGTATACCATTATCCCATAATGTCGACGCAGCTTCATGCTATGACATTTAATAAACATAGACAAGGATAGAGCCCACCTACAAGAGGGGATGGGTGTTGTCCTCGTTGTTCTCCTCTTGAAACCACCGAGTTGATATGCATGGTGATGAGCCATGTGGATATTAAATGGTGATTAACATGTAATTAAAACCAATCCTTAGGAGATTATGCGTTGTGATTGCACCTCCTTTTCAATGTATTTCACTATAGTTAATTCAATGGCCTTTTTGGCCGATAGGTCTGCTTCACAATTAGGCTCTCACTTCACATGATATAAGGAGATCTTGCCAAGTGAGCTTGCCTCGTTTTTAGCTCTTGAAATGACCATTGCTAGCTTATTTTTCACCAAAATAATTCTGATCATGATGTCTTTGATGATCACCATGGAGTCTCCTAAAATGATCAAAGATCTGGGCCTTGGATTTCTTTGCTAATTGGAGACCTATTAGAAGAGCATAAGTTTCTGCTAGATTATTAAATATTGTTCTAAAACACCATGCATATGTTGCTATTGTTGTTCGAGAACCTCACTCCTCCCACTCCTTCCAAATGATTATATTATTAACATGCCCTAATCAAAATTATTAAAATTGAATACACTTGCTCCTTATCCATGATAATAGATTTTTCCATATATTATATTTTGACTTCTCAAATAATATTTTTTATATATTATATCTTTGAACATCTTTAATATATTTTCCAATGAATGCACATCTATGCTTATTTAGAATAATTTGTATAATAAGATCGTATTGTTGTAGAATATCTTCATATTTATATTTTTCCCCGTCAAATATAGTTTCTTACTAATCTACGTATATATTTGCATATACATTAATAAAAATTTATGAACAAATCAAAGTAGTCGATAGATTATGGGGCTTCAACAACATTGTATTCGTATGTATAACCCGACATATAGTTTTAATTTTCAACCTGAAATCAGTACCTGGATGCATTCATACTGCTACTATTGATTTTGGAATTGTTTATGAGCTTGTAATTCACTCTTGAGAATTCAATCTTCAAATCAAGCATTTATATGGAGATTATCGTCACAGCCTGCCTGCATTGACCATTCTAGCATATATTACAGGAGTCGGATTATTAGATCAGATCAAAGCATGAGAATGGCAGCAAAAATATCCAAAATTCAAATGGGTTTTTCCTCCTCTCTAAGCTCGCGCATTTTTCTTCCTTTACTGACTAATGAACAGTATGTGCATTAATTAAATACTTCACAATTACGTTCCATGTACATGTGCAGTAAATAAATGTTTGATGATAATAAAGCGCAAGTTGCTGAAATCAAATTCCGCCATTAGACGTCATTTATAAAAGTTTCCTCCGTGGACGTTATGTTTCGTGTGGCCTGTTTGTTAATGATATGCTGATCACAAGATGATACTGCAAAAGCATGAATTTGATATAATTCAACATCATGTTGGTTGTTGAAGGCAACTTATAAGGTGAGGCGGTTGACTGTTCAATTATCAAACACAGGCACAGGTGTCATCATCTTACCTAAAAGACAGGGACTAACTGCTCTGCAGCTCTCCCTTGTTCAAGATGATTTCACATTATCTCAATTTTCTTGGAGGGTGCCAACCTTGAATGACGGGGATTGGGGGCAGGTATATATGTCGTTATCTTTTTAAGAATATGATGTATGCAATCTGTTGAATAGAGGTCAAACACCTCAGCAAATTTCATGGAGGTGTACAAGGGAGGGTATACGTGGGCATACACCATTATTTTCTTAAGAAAGAGATATAAATAGTTTCAACTAAAGAGGTAGCTTAATATATTCAAGCATTTACTGTCATGTCTTTTTGACAAATCAAGCGCCATTTAACTTCTCAAGTATTTAACAAAAGAAAGGAAAATTCTCATAACCTAAACCTGATTCCATCGGTTTCAATTAAATTTAGATTGTGTCCATATGATCTGGGTTCGAAGTGAAGATGAAAAGGATTGTTGACTGCCTTCCACAAGAAAATTCATATCAAATAAAGAACTGGAAGAGATGTGCGTACAGTATCATGGCTGATCAAGTAATTTACTATGTTATTCATAGAGGCAGTTGAATGAAATTTGAACCTTATAAGTAACAAAACCTAACAATTAAAATAACTAAATAATGTCACGTTGATATTGCTCCATCATTTTCTCCTGAGCATCAGTATGCAGCATTCAATTCCACACTGTAGTGAACATCCAGAGTAATACTTTTTTGCTAGTCATACTCAAGTTCATCCGGAGTAACAGGTCTTTTCATGGGAACGATAGACTTCTTTTCAACATCTCTTGGCAACGCCTTTCTCATATCTGCAAGACAAAACAATAATTAGAGGAAAGCGTCCAAAAACAAAATCTTTGACCAAGAAACCTCCCCAATTTATTTTGGGCTCCGTTGGTGTAATGCTCGCTATAAATTTCCGAAACTTCGAATTGATTCTTAAGAACCCAGGAAGCTTATAGGTACTTTTAAGGCTCCTACTGCAGATTAATTCAGTATACTTTATTGGAATCAAGGGGATATTCTCTTACACTTAACGAACATGTAGAGATTCAACCATTAATATTAATCCAACTCACCTAGGCCATCCTCTTCACCAGAGTAGTAGCGCAACACACGCCTATATATGATGTAGCCCAACTGATAAAACGGTTTCAAAGCAAGAAGTGAACAACTGAATGAATAAAAATTCCAACCTCATAAAAGTACTAATAATCAAACTATTTATTTCAGTACAATTACTGGCAAAGCAAATTTGGCAGAACAAAGAAATGCTAAAAATTACAATGCCTGGTGATAAAAGTGGAGATAAAGTGAAACATCTCCACAAATTCACTAAATGTCTTTATTATTCAATTTATTTTGTGTCAAAAGGACTTTCTCACTTCACTCAGTTGAAATCAATGCTGTATATCTCGACTCGGGGAAAGTATCGGCGAGGGTCTGGAATGTAACTTCTCGGTGACATCGACGGAAAATATCAGAATATCTCGTAAAATGTCGCAAGACAGGGGTCTAACTCAAAATATCTCGGAATATTTTGGATATATCGGACAAGGGTTTAACTCGGAATTTATCGAAATATCGGAGATATATCGGAGAGATATACAACACTGGTTGAAATGCAATCTATGGATAAACGTGTGTAGTTTCTCTTATTTATTTAATAAATCCGGACTTGTAAGTCTCAAGTTACAAAAATTTTAGCTCCATCTATATCACCATCAGATATGCAATGTTCGAGTTTGAGCCAGGGATGTTTGTTTTTTCTATAATCCAAAAAGGGGCTTTTCAAATTAAGCCCATTTTCAACATACCTTTTCATACATCTTAATTGCTGGTGAATTTGAGGCTCTCACAAACAGATCAACAAAATATGCATTATACCTGTATAGAAATCCACAGCAGAATAGCAAAGGCACATTAGAGATCTGGTGAACATTTCGAGAGCATCCAACTTCTGCCATCAATAAACTAAATACTAAACAGAGTTACAAATTCAATAGCATTAAATATCCAGACACAACTAAGTGTGAATTTCATATAAAAGATTTGACATGAGTTTAATATAAATCATAAATTTATCAACAAAGAGATATCGTACATTAATAAATCTCTAATACTGTCACATCAATGCATATAATGTTAAACTCCAGTACAATAGAACAGGATTAACAATCCTAAAAGTTTCACTTCATAATAGAAGCAACAGTGAACATTAGGTTCCTTTCTCAAGATAATTTTTTTCATCGAAATGTGGTTTCTTCAATGTCATTATATTGTTAGAAATTTCACTTCTGCAGCAGGTCACTCCTCCAGAGTCCAGACTCATCAAATTTCCAGAAAGGTGATGTTATTTCTGTATTGTGTGAATTGAAAGTGAATATTTTTGTCAGAAATTTACAAGTGGGTCCATGTGCAGTCTACTATTCTCGTGCAGTGCAGGTATCCATTTGCTCCATGGTATGATCCCTCACAGAATGTTGGCAATATGCTACTATGTCAAAACAAATCTGCTCTACTCAACTCTCTTTGCAATATAATTAATAATACTGTACTCTAATGTCATGTTCCTCCATGTAGTACTGACACTGTGTATTTGAGCAGCGATATATTCCTCTTACATTTTTTTTCTTTCTCATTTGACTACAAAAACAGCAATATATTTTCCCTGAAACTGATAGTGCTCTATTTTTATTTCTCTTTCCTTTTAGTCACATTTAACTTGGGATAGAATGAAAACACTAGGAAACCTATTTTTTTACTTGACAAGATAAGTCATTTGGAATTCTAGCAAAGAAGGGAATAAAATTTATTTTATAGGAAGGTATTTTGCAATCAGTCAAGATTTTATTTGGAGGGATAACTCATTAATAATTCTAGACAGACAAGTGCAGTTTGAAATGCATGTGAAATATTGCTCTACGTATCCGAGTAGGATTTTAATGACTTAAATTTAGCAATCACAGGAAATGATATTGATATAAGAAAATATATGGAATTTTCATAGTTTAGTAAATCTATCAAAGCTAACACCATCATAAGAAAATACACAAATAAACTAGCCATTGATTCCAAGTTCTTGGGGTCATTTCCCATTTCTTGGAATTTCTTCTTGTTAAGTTATTTCTAATTTTTATGTCGATTCACAACTGAATTTTTTATTTAATTGGGCCCTAAGTTCTACAAGGTAACATTTCTAATACTTGAAACCCTATAATCCTTGTTTCTCGGTCCATTGTGTTTTCTCCCGTTGTTTCCATTTACTGTTTCTTGTAAAATAGCCATGTACATACTACGACCAAGCAAAAACATCTTTGAATTCCAAGCACAGCGCACTGGCTAAATGTACAGACATCATATCCCAATGATCTACCAGAGAATATTCTTAGGCCCCTTTATTGTTTTAGCATTGATTTCCTAAGTTGCAATTCTGGGTACATTTGGTCTTCTGCCATCCTTGGGAGTTTATGAAGGGATGAAACAACTTATGATTAGTTCTCCTTTATTTACCTCCCTCAATTTCTATAAGATGACGAATACTTAATCCTACGTATCAAAAAAGAATTCACGAAATTTTGTTTAGGACTAAATCAATTCTTTGACGTCTTCCATAGTATTAGACACAACAGAGGGTTTCTATGGAGGAAGACTGCAACCAATAATATGACCATTTATTTTCGAATGACTAATATTTCCATGCCTTTGCAGTCCAACACAACTCTAATCTAAAAGAGGGGTTTCTTTTAAAGGATGGTACCAATGAACCTTTTTTAAAAGCAACATTGCAGGGTGCTCCATGTTAGAATAAAAGAGATGTGCTCGTTTTTCCATGGACAATATCTCAATATTGTCACTCAACCATAGGCACGCAGCCACCCCCAAGCACCATAACCTTGACAGATAGAATAATTCTGGAAGCAGTACCAGAACCAACAAATAACTAAGAGATAGCATATCTCTCTTTCTCCAAGAATAGTGCACCAAAGAGAAAGTCCATAAACCAAAAACCAAGACCAAAATCCCAGTTGTAGTAGCTGCAACTGCACTCCTCCAAACTTGTGCACCACTTGTCTTGTGTGAGTTGTGTGAGTGTGAATGACCAAATGAGCTCAAGCGCCCTCTATTTATAGTGCTCTTTGTCTCCTGTCCAGCCCGACTTCTTCTTTTAGAGGTCAATACTTAAATATTAATTCTTTTAGTGAGCCGACATTTTTTCTAGGGTTTTTATACATCTGTTTAGGGTTTCTCTAGCTTTTGAAACATTCTAATCTAGTTAGAGGTTATACATGGAGGTTAATACCTCCCGCAGCTACCATAATATCAACACTCCCTCTTAGCTAGGGAGGTATTAAAGGCAATGGTCTTGAGCACAAACAAAACATTCAACCGGTAGCATCGTCATAGCCACACAGGCTATCTCATGATCACGTAGATCAACTCACGAGCAACATCACCACTATCAGTATCATCTGATAGCATCAACTACATCATCTCTTGAAGCCATACTCCATCTGAGTAATTGGGCATGATACTGAATAAGTCATTTACTCAACACAGTGATACAAGGACCATTCTTCTATTTCGGACATACGTCTTAGAAGAATAGTTGTCCCAACAGATGTTGAAAGCCCCGTAGTGGGCTACAAGGACCATTCTTCTAATCTGGACCTACGTCCTAGAAGAATGCCAGTCCTCCTAGATGTTGAAAGCCACCCCATGGGCTACAAGGACCATTCTTCTAATCCGGACATACATCCTAGAAGAATGACTATCCTGAACCATTTTCCCTCTAGCCACTACTGTGAACTCCGGGAAAATGCTTGTCCTGCACCAATCTCTCCACTCTGGTCACTACTATGAACTCAGGGAAACGGGCCATTCTTCTAATACGACATACGTCCTAGAAGAATGGTTGTCCATGGTACAACAGCAATCTGTCAACTTGGACCATTCTCCATAGGGAGAATGTTTGTCCACTAGCAATTTTTCCTGCCTGGACCATTCTCCGCCTGGAGAATGTTTGTTCATCAACACACTGACTATCCATCTAGCTGGAAATCATCTCCAACACTAGTGGTAGTCTCCATGGCAATCAGAACAATCCCATTCAATAGAACACAACTGTGTTTATACATAGTAGTATACAACTAATATCCAGTGGTACACAACCACTCCTAGTAGCACACTACTACTAACCAGTGACTCACGGTCACTACCAGTGGATCACATCCACCACAGTAGCATACAGCTACTGTCCATAGACATACAGTCTCCACAGCAATCATATCATTTGATATCAACCTGAATAACAGTATCATGATACAAACTAAGTCATCTTGGGCCATTCTTCCACTCACATCTGTGAGATCTGGAAGAGTATCTGCCCTCAAAAAGTTAAACATCAACCATGGGCTATCTGGACTATTCTTCTCAAGCATAGAAGAATAATTGTCCCTGATTTCTGAACCTGGACCATTCACCTAACCGGGCCATTCTTTCGGCACTAATCATAGTGCAACCTGGAGAGAATGAGTCTTCCCTAGGGAATCACTATCCCTGATTGTTAAACCTGGACCATTCACCTAACTGGGCCATTCTTCCGGCACTAATCACAGTGCAACCTGGAGCCTAGTAGAGGAAATTGCCAATTAATCGGCAAAAATCAGAAAAAGCACGATTTTTTGGGCTTGCCAATTTTTTCAAAAAAAAAAATCACGATTTTTTAGTCCGAGAAAAAAACGCGTTTTTTTGAAAAAAAACAGGAAAAAAGTGGCAAAAATCGGAAAAAAAGCGCCACAGTTGCCCATGCCGCGGGATAAAGAGCCTGATTCATTTTTTTTTTTGTCATTCTGTTTTTTGTGTGTGTGGAGCAGCAAGGGAAGAAGTTTGTGGAGGCCATCAAGCATTTTTGAGGTGTGCAAAGGCAGGGTAGTTTTGGGACATATACATTTATATATGTGATCATTGATGTCATTTTGTATTGATTTCAGACTTTCAGTAATGACTTTGATGTATCGGTTTTTGTTTGGCATCC